>JBBPCX010063006.1:0-14056 GCA_037974365.1 Hydrocynus forskahlii | reverse complement strand
ACACACACACACACACACACACACACACACACACACACACACACATACACACACACACACACACACACACATACACATACACACACACACACACACACACACACACACACACAAACTGAGTAATCTTTCATTCCTTTGGTTCTCTACTTAACATATTTTAGAATTATTTACTGCATTACCTTAACAGTTACATGAAGATGGTATTGATGTTGACCAACCTATAATATGGATTGGAATCCATATAAAATCCTTAATAATCGTAATAATTTATACTCTAATAATTATAATAATGTTTTAAGTCTTTGTGAAAGCACACTTAGTGCATTAAAGCGACATGAAAACAGTGTAGTGAAGCAGCAGTTTGAAATAGTGTAAATGTGTAATGAACGTTCGCCCCCTTGTGGCCACAACCAGCATCGCCGTGCAGCCCATCATTCTCCTGAGTGAAACTTGTATGATAAACCAGTAGAAACGTCTCAAAGTTACTTTAATATCTCTTTATACTGACTTAGAAATTAAGAATATTTATCTTTATTTTTATTTCTTTGTTTGATTATATTTTGTATGTACAGCCAAAATCAGCACACATTAAAAAAATATCAGTTTTTATTAAAGATACACTTTTTCTTTATAATATTTATAATATTGTAGTTAATATTTATAGTTTTACTTTCTCACTTTAAATGTAAATTAAAGAAACTTTTTTCAGCACATTTAAGTGCATTGTTTCTTTTTATTTGCTAAATGTAATGTATGGGAAAAAAATTTAACAGGTCCAAATCTTTTCACAAATATAGAAATACAGTTGGTGAAAATTACACTACTAGAAGAACGTTAAAGGTTGTTTTCTTTGACTTATTCAAGTGTCTCTGTAAACACTCCATCATTTCTCTTATTCTGATGTTTTGTCATTTCCTTGAAAATGATGCTTTAAAGAACAATATTTTTATTTGGAAATTAGGAGAAATATTGTCAGCAGTTCTTAAAAACAGGGAAAGCTGTTCAGTACAATACCGATCAAACCTGAGAAACTGAACATTTTTGCAGTGTTTTTTTTATTGCCTTTCAGAGGAGTATGTACATTAAACCAGGGGTGTCGCTGGGTCCTGGAGGGCCGGTGTCCAGCACAGTTCCTCCTCAAACACATTCACTAAACCTGGCGAGGTGAACCAGGTGTTTCTGAGCAGGGAAATCACCAAAACGTGCTGGTCCACGGACCTCCAGGACAGGAGCTCGACACCCCTGCACTAAACCGTTGAAACATTAAGGCTACAGTTGGTATCCAGCAGATGGCATCTGGGAGCTACTTTTGATTTTCCCTTTTTTCCACCTCATGGCTGTTTCTCCACCTCATACTGACTTTTTTAACCTCCGGAGTGGACGACGGGGTTTGTGTATTTCGGGAAAACCAACGTACATCCAGCAAAAAAATTAATTTTAATTTTTAAAATTAATTTTGACCTTGATTTCCCATACAGGAAATTAAGGGAAATGTGTACAGCTTAAGGCTGATCAAGGGGTAAAACTACTGAATTTTTACTGTTTCAAATTTGCCCCTTAAATAATAGAACCTCCGGAATTAACACCTTGAATGTAAGATTAAGGGGTTTCACACTCAGGCCTTAAGTCTAATTTTCAGGTAAAATTAAGGGGTCGGTTTCACAAATGAACGGCCACTTAATTCAAATGAAGGGGTTTGGTGTATTTTCAGGGGTAAATTAAGGGAGGTTTCAGCACATTTTAAGTACATTGCGTTTCATGGTATGAGTTGGTTTTGCTGAGTAATCCTAAAAAACAACTCAAATTCAAACTCTTAGAATCAACATGGATGATAGTAAAACTTACATGAACGTTTACTAGTTAAACTAGAAGGCAGCACTCCCATTTACCTGCGGTGTCATTCAGAAGCTTTAGTGTTACAAAACCCTGTTGTCTGTGTAGTTTTGGTGGCATTAACAGATCCCTGACAGTGCAGAATGCCATCAGACCAGCGTCAGTGCAGTTTAGTCTTCTCATAATGTGATGTTTGGTGAAAGTAATACATTACAGGCTCTTAAAGATGATATCTGTTGTCAGTAAAGAACAGTCGGTGATTTAAAGCTCTTTGCTGGACAAATATAATACGTTTCTGCAGATCACTGGACTGCTTGTGTTTTTGACATCTGGCTGCGGGACACATTCACTGGCCAAAGTGTGGGTGACGGCATTTGGTGGAATTTGCTGCAGATGTGGATTTTGAGACGAACACGGAGGTGCTGGGGTTTGAAGGTAGACCCTTGTCTCATCACAGCTTTTTCGGCTTAGACGACTGACAGACTGGTGATGACATGAAGCCTACATAAATAGAGTGGACGGTTCAGGATGTCCAGGCAGGCCGCTTACGCTCAGATAGGGAGGGCTGAAGTGTGTGTGTGTGTGTGTGTGTGTGTTTGTTTGTGTGAAACGGTACGTTTTTATTAAGTTCCATGATGTGAAACTGATGTCATCAAACTCTCCACAAGTCCTGCAAATGAGATCATTGTTGGACAGGGTCCAGGTGTTAGGAACATACTGCTCTGTGTGTGTGTGTGTGTGTGTGTGTGTGTGTGTGTGTGTGTGTGGGAGTAACAGCTGTTTGGGCCCATTCTCATCTCTCGGCTGTTCTGGCAGGGGAGGCTCTCATCCATATGGTCCTGAGGATTAGGACATCATCAAGCCTTATTACCCCTGCAATAAGAGTTTATTTACAATAAGACAGGCTCATCTGCGTCCTTCCCCTCTGGATGGTCAGTGTTTAGCGTCGGGTAATCACGAGGGTGTTGCATTTGAGTGAAGGATTACGTTGTTTAAAAACACATAATAGAGACATCGATGGCCAACAGAGGGCACTTTTGTTAAGCTACACCAGCGCATCTTCTCCAGGGAATTACATTTCTCAAATTTTACAAAAGGTCTTTTTCTTCAAATCATTTCTTTACCCTCTCCTTTGCAGCGATGTTTCTTCATGATGCTTTTCCATGGGCATGCAACACCTTCACGTTTCTCACAGTGTTAGAAAACTCCCACTGAAATTTATCTTCAGCCCAAACAGATAGTCGTGCTTTGTCGACTTCTCAGTTGCTAGTTTATATCTCCATCGTTGTTTTTTTGGAACCATGGCATACCATGAATAAATGTTTTTCTATTACAAATAAAATGAAACGCACCCGAGCTGAACCCGAGCTGACAGGATTCAGCTCGACAGGCCACAGCAGAGCTGACTGCATCGCTGCTAATAGATTGGTCAAAACGTTATCATGACAATAGATGGACTTGGAAAGAGGTCATCATTTAATTTCTACAGTCTGTGCAGAAAACAACAATGTACAAACTAACAACTGGGAAGTCGACAAAGTACATGCAATACTGTGAGTTTGGGCTGAAAGTAAACTTCAGTGGGAGTTTTCTAACACAGTAAGAAACACAAAGGTGGACCAGAACATCACAAGATAGGTCTTCATGGCACAGCTAAAGAATACCAATTCAAAATTTCAAACAAGACCATAAAAAAGACAACAATAACAAAAGCATCTCTGAAAGAAAAAACTTTCCGCTGGTTCGACTCCATGGCCACGGTTTTGGGACGATGACCGGCCATAAACTGTGGGAAGAGAATTCCACTCCTAACACATCTGATACACCATTACTAAGATACGCTGGAAAATTGTCCTTCTGTACCAACGTCTGCACTATCACAGTAGGTTTATGCACAGCACGATTTCTGTAGACCTGTGGTAAAGTGCCTTTGGAGAAGCATCAACTGATGTTTCTTCACTCTTCACCCTCTAAGGGCTGGGATTGGTTCCAGCACCCCCCAAGACCCTGATTAGGGATAAGCCGCTCAGATAATGGATGGATGTTTTGCCTGACACTTTGTAGGACTGTATAACTCCATATATGTGGAATTTCACAGTTTTGATGTCTCAGAGAGTCCAAAAGGTGTAAAAGTAAAGAGAAGCCTTTCTATGAGTGGTACTACTAGTACTGTGTGTAAGAACAGATGTCATTTTGGCTATTATGGATTAATAAATCAGTATAAAGATGTGCTGTAGTTCATGCATGGGTCAGCATGTCCTGAAGAAACTCACGTCCACATTTCACAAGCAGACAAACTGACATTTGCTCAAAATACAACGAGGAACGTGCAAATGTCACAGCTCTGGAGCACAGATGGGTGAAGCCCCGGAGGAGCATCTTCGAATGAGAGTCGGACGGAGTAATAAAGCCGGGGGATTATTTTTATTGAGACAATCCATCAGCATTGTCTTCATGCTAACGGGACGCATTACCTCATGCCCATATGTGAATGACATCATCCTTCCAGTTCTAAAGGCCAAGCTGTATTTTCCCAGTTCTAATAATTATTCCTAATAATTAATTAGGGCTGCTCGTTGGACTGTGAAGGATTGTTAGTGCTGTAATTTGTTCCAAGTTGGATCTAAGAGCTGAATCTCAATATAGGACCAGTTTCTCAAGTTTCAAGAATAAGAACTTTGAACAGCATTAAAGGAATCATCCCACACTTTCACCTGACAGCAAATGTACAGTTCTTTGCAAAAGTCTTGAGCCACGCCTCCTTTCCTCATATGTTGCTTCTGAAGATCCAGACTTTCTTGTATTTGTAATGTAGTCATGAGGAACAGCTCTCCAGGCTTCCTGAACCTGACCAGTTTCAGAGGAATGGTTTTTGTTAAGCCGCGCAGTGACCTATGTACGAATCATTCAAACACAACCAAGCCGCCTAGGCTCCTTTTATCTTTAGGCACTTTGCAGCCTGCCGCAGTAAAACGTGTACCAACTTCTTTCATTTAATGTACTCAGAACGGCAAAGATAAGACAGTTTAACACATATGAAATAATATTTTTGCAACAACAAAGGGAGTTCAAAGCAAATATAAAGAAATGAGGGGTGGCTAAAGACTTTTGCACAACTGTAGCTTGTGGTAAGCATACCTCTATCATATGTAGTTTGCATTTGTAATATGTAGTATGCACTAATAGTATGTAGCATGCATTGTTGTGCTGTACATTAGTAAGTATTTATGTATTTATACAACAGATACTTTATGTAGTATCTGTTGTTGTGTTGTCTATTTATCATATTTAGTATGTATTCACAGTATGTGCATTATCATATGAAGGATGTATTTATAGGATGTATTCATTGTTCTGTTGTCTGTTGTATGCATTTAAGTATGTGCATTGATATATGCCTAACAGTTAATTCAAATTTATTTGACAAAAATGAGAAAAATATTATTAAGAAAAATCTGATTGTGACGTCCGGACTGGTCTGTCACACCCCAAGTGGCCGGGATTCCTGGACAGCTGAAGCCGATGCTTGCAGCCACGCCCCGGCAGGTGGGATTTCCAGGCCGCTGAGTTAAGTTGTGACTATCACCCCCCCTCGTGTATTTCCCTGTGTTCCACGTGTCTGTTCTGTTTAAGTTGGGGTGTGGTGCCTAGCAACCCACCAGCAGCGGAGTGAGCCTCTACGCTTCTGATTAGGGATGCTAGACGCCCGCTATTTGTGTCACCTGAGTCTTGTTATCTTTAAGTGAAGTCTCGTTTAATGTTGATTGTTTGTCTCTCCCTATTGGTGCTCGTGTTCTCCTTCCCTCTGTCTCCCACCGATAAAGCCCGCCTGACTGAGCAGTAGGGTTCTGTCTCCCTCATGGATGTGGCAACTGCAGAGGAGAAAAGCCTTGCCGGCTCTGGACAGATCCCCTAAGGCCCCGGCATGCCGCAGTGCGGCTGCATTCCCAGTGTTCCCTGTGTACCCCCATGTCCCTGCCAACTCCCGGATGTGGAGCTCCTGCGTCTGCGTCCTCCTTCCCTGGGCTAGACATGACACTGATGCCATTTTGAATCCTACAGTGTAAAGAACAACAAAATATTGTAAAAGTTCTTGCATAAACCTGAATTCTTCTTGCATCTTTTCTAATATCAACCTACGTTCTTTGTCCAAAAGCTTGTAGACACTTGCACACCCAACATTTCTACCGAAATCTGTGGTATTAATGGGGGGCTTCATTCCCCTTTACTGCTGCCTCTACTCATGTGGGAAGGTTTTACATATTAAAATATTACTGTGAATGTCTGATCACAGAAATTAGATCAGTATTAGTTCTGGATCACTGATGCCCGTCCAGCTCTTCCCAAAGGTATTGGCTGGAGTTCCATCATTCCATGGATCACAGTTCCACCGCTTCTCAGCTAATGCCAATGGACTTTTTACCCCTCTAGCCAACACCTAGGCTCCAGAGCATCCTGCCCTATTGGTCCCATCCTATTGCTTTTCTACAGAGATTATAGCTGTGTGTGCGCAGCTGAACACCTATGTCAGAAATTAGGGCATGTTTAAGTAGATTAATAGACCAATCAAAAGAGCTGTCTGGACATTTTCTGACATGCATTTTGTATCTAAGCTCCTGTGCTCTTAGAGAGAGATCTGTCACACTGACCATCGAAAGCTGCCCAATATGATGGACTTGTCTTGGGTCTACTAGTGGCTCTCATGACTGATGGTGCTCATTAATAGCACTAAGATGATTTTTCAAGCTGCTTCAATATTTAATAGTTTTAATTTAGAGGTGTGAGGGTAAATGTTGGAAAGTTCTGTGAACTGCATGTAGAAGTTATTCCAGTCATAATTGCTCTGTTGATTTATTTAGTTATGAGAAATGGCCTCAGGGAGGGATTTTGGAACGGCCACTTTACGAACAGCTATTGATGCTCACATAATACTTTATTACTATTTGATATGCTTATAACAATTTCCCCCCAGTATAGCTATGGCCAGTTCCTTCCATTAAACAGGGTGACCAATATCATGCCATTCCATCTTACTGGGAGTTCATGTTTCCTCTGAGACACAGTTCACTGGACAGTTCAACACGCTTGGAGGAGAACACTAACTACCAATACTGTTTATGTCATCTAAAGGCCACTGCACACATGATATGCAACATACGGTGGCAAAGTATTGCATAGTGGATGCACTCTTCTCTTGTGGAGAAATAAAATGTAATTTAGCATAGTTATTTAATTTTTAGTTCTTTTAAATAAAGGCCAAAGCGTATCAACAGCACGGAAAGTCACCAAGTGCCACCACATGTCAGTGTCAAATGGTGACCTTAAAAACATTTTTTTGAAAAATGGTTTGTGAACTTTTGCACAGATCCATCTGGCTGAGACAGAGTTTCAGCTACACCCAGCAGAACTGAGTGGGGATTCTGGATGTTGTCTTATTAGTCAACCTTGTAAGTTTATCCAGTCTCAGAATGGTTGCTGTGAAATATCTAATTTGTGGGAGGTGTATGAATAGGTCAAGTGGATGAGTTATAAGTGTTATATACAGTACTGAGGCCTATGAAAATAATATTTTAAAACTGTTTAGATGAGCAATGAGTGTTTTTTTTTCTCATTAACATTACTAAATATACCAAATATAAATACAAACATCAACTAAATTCAAATATCATTACACAGCAAATAGTGATGCTATGTTCAGTGTATCAACGTGTTCCTTGTGGAAGCCCAGTATTACTAGTAGTTAACCTGGTTTGAAATCTGGTTTGACTCAATCAGTCCTTCATTAAATTAAATCAGGAGCTGCTGATGGAGTTTCACAAATCCAAACAACGGCTGGAGGAACCAAGGAGGAATCTGGAACCGAACCTGTGTTCTCCTCACCAGCTCACAAAATAACTACTTTTTCACAAAGAAAACAGATCTTGATACTTCTACTGTTTTTGTGTTTTTTTTATTCTAATGTTAACTTTTCTAGCAGAAAGACTTTTTATCATGTGCTGAGAAAATGGCTTTAAACAATACAGGCGCCTAAGACTTTTGCACAATACTTTAGGTGTGGAACCATACTACCCTGGAACAGGCATCACCTCATTACTCCATGCTGCCCTCACCAAATCACCAAATAATGTTTTCCATTTAGTGACTTAGCATAATCAAAGCCAGTGGACTTGGTACCATCAGTCAGATGATTAATCCTTAAATAATCCTTAAATAATACTGGATGTGCCTTATCAGTGTGAGCTGATAATGACCATTTGAAATTCGCTACACACTAAGTTTGAACAGATACTCAGTTGCGTCAACAGTTTCTCATTACGCTGAATGGGATTTTTGCAGACATTCTAAAAAGCTTGTGCAGCTCTGCAAAACTCATTTGTGGGTGAAGCATAGGTCAATTCAATGGATAGGTCACTTCAAACTTATTTGTTATGATCCACTGATCTGTTAAATTGAAAGTCTGCCCCAAGTTTGGGGATACGAGGAGGATATGGACTTTAGATGGACATCGTGTTTTTCCTTAATTACCAGTTCATAGTTTATAATTCCTGCAGTGGACAGTAGGACAGTCAGTGCTGGGACCCATCGCCAGAACCAAGCTTCTGCTACACACTTTTATAACTAAAGAATGACCCAGCCAGTTTGCATTGTAGTCAATGTATTTACATAATAACCATGGGATTGTAGCTCTTAGAGTGTATTAGTAAAATCTGATTTCAACAAATATAAATGGTGTAAAACAGTCTAAAACGTTCACCATTTGCTGCTTTTTGCTCGATGCACCGCTGCTCAGCTGCTCTCCGGAGCCCCCCCACTCCATCTGTAGGTTTTCCCTGCACCCACCTGCGGATGGAGACCATGCTGAAAGTTCTTCCACGTTAAGATCTTGTAAGAAAAGACCCGAAATAAAATACATTTGGGCATTTTTGTTCTTTATGGGCATTTGCGTGTGTTTCTGTTTACAAAACCTCAGTAGTGGTTGTTATTACTACTATGTTTTTGGTTCTACACCAAACAAAGCTCAGCATTTACCAATTGTTGCACTTCCGGCACGGATCTGTGCCGCTCACACAGATTAAATGTTTAAACTTTTCAACCAGGTCTTAATGTTTCCTGTCAATAGACATCCACACACCACAAAACAAGCCATTTCTGGCGGCTAAGAACACCCCCACCCCCACCCCACCTCAAACCATAATGGAACTGGTTCATATCATGGAAATTCTTTATTTTATACAATATAACAGTTTACTGTAGTACATAAACACTGTTAAAGTTTTAGAAGTTCAAAAACCTCACTGCTTTCACAAGCCAACACATTTCCATATGTCTAAATCCATTCATGGTGAAGTTATGAGGAGAGATTCAACCTTACATTTTGAATCAGACACAGTAAAGTGCAGCCAACCGCAACAAAGATAATTTACATGTGTCCTGATGGCACATGAAACCAAACAGCTTGTTTAAATCTCTGTAATAAAGAGAGGATAATAGATAGTCATGTAAAAACAAATCATAACAGCTTTGGTGCATACATTCACATAAAAATAATATGATGTGGGCCCTTTACAAATAACCCGTTTGGAAATTGAATGAGCGGTTCGGAACAAAAGTTACTTTCAGAGATTAATTTCTGTCATTAATCCTGAAACTGATTTTAATGGCCAGTGATGGTGGGGCGACGTGCGTGGCGGGGGCTCGGTGACAGGTGTATATTGGTCTGGCGAGGAGCATAGTGAATGAGGTGGTTGCCTGAATAATTAAAAGCCGTCTCTGCTTTTCGCCAAGATCAATCGTCGACTTTCAGGTGCTTCACACCGTTTGACCTATAAGGTCCTCTTCAGGACGTGATGAGCTTTAGCTGCGGAATCTTGACATCCCGAAATTCTTTATAGGCCTACCGCTCTGGAACTGTTAATTTGAACAGACTGATATATTCAAGCTCGTCTTTCTATTTGTTCACTTAAAGTTTGGATAGCTTGGAACAAAATTATTTAATATGTTTTAGGTTTTTGACTGTGTTGTGTAGAACTGGTAGGGAATGGAACCAGACATCTGAGGAGTTTAATACACCATATACACACACACACATATATATATATATATATATATATATATATTCGAAACACATTAATGGTGGAGGGATATTTGAAGAGTGTTGTGAGGCAAAATAGTCCCCAAAGAAAACTTTTTTTTTTTCATATTGACACTATTTTATCATCAACAACATCATGTATAAGCACCCACATGCAAATGCACATGAAGAACAAAAATGCCCAAATTTCTTTTATTTTAGGTCTTAGAAACAAACAGAAAAAAGCAGAAGATCTCTGAACCCGGGAGAACTCTCAGGATAGTCTCCACCCACAATTGGGTGGGAAACCCGCAGAGGGAGGGGGCCGGACAGCGGCCGAGCGGCGGTGCAGTGAACAAAACCGGAGAGCAAACACGAGTTTTAGACCGTTTTTATTTTTGAAATCTGAATGTGCTAATACACTCTGAGTTCTAAGGGTTAATGTCCTTTTCTGTTTGTTTTGTTTATTCGTTTCCTTTTGTTTGTCACCCCACTTGTTCTTACCAGACCTATCTTCTTCTAGGTACAAGGTTCTGTCTGTCTTCATCCAAATGTTCGCATAAGCTCAAGCTGATCGGTTCAGTGAGTCCGTCTTTAACTCACAGCTCCGTTTCTCTCCATCGTTTTGCACGTAATTATAAAAAAGAGTCACTCATGACCCCACTGGTGATAATGATGCGAGGTGAAAGCGGCTCTGACCTCTGATGTTTGTCTGGCAGGCGGAATCATTAGCCTCTCGGAGCACCGGCCGCCGCTCCAAACCGTCTGATGCAAATTCCATGTCAAGACATCAAACGCCCGTGTGATCAAAGGTCATCTCTTTCTTTGTGTAGGTGTTTGATAGCAAAATTTCTGTTTCATCTCCGACTGCCGTGGCACGTTCCAGAGGGGCTCTGCGTACGGAGGGAGAAAAGAGAAGAAAGATCCCCTTTTTAGCTTGATTATGGGTGTTTTTATGTTTGAAAATTTGTTTTATTTTCCGTTTTAATGAGGCTGTTCGCTGCCCACATTGGGAGAAGAATTTAAAAGGGAAATGGGCTCCAGTTCTTTGGACTAAATTCTACAAAATACAAAGCACAGAATGTTAGGTAGTAATGGCCAGCCATTGAATTGCCTGCTATCATAGCCTTTACTACATTACATTACAATGGTACGCATTATAACAGAGCAGTGTGCATGTTTCATTGGTCCGAACAGAGATCAGACACACTCAAACTGATAGTTCGGCAAATATGATTGACCCAGTGTGCCCGTAATAACCAGTTCATAGCCCTCTTCAGCCATCAGTTGAGATATGTTTAGGTCTGAAGTTTGCTTCTTTAATTTTGCACTGGGGCTGCAAGGTTAAGCTTTCTAACAAGTAAACGTGTACCCACTCACTAGCTTAAGTTAGTGGTCAGTGTAGTGTAGTGGGTATTACTACCTCCACTCCCTCAAGAAAACAGATGGTGTAAGTTGAAACTGTGTTACCGATCCTAACACAGCTGTAAAATCATAAAAACACAACTAAGCCACAGAAAAAGAAAACGGAAAACTCCCTCACTCACACACCGCATTACTGCGTATTCCTCCACCACACGCAACCAAACTAGTTCCCCCACATAGTCTGTACGAAGTACGAAGCTGGCGGTGTAAGTTGAGTGGGAGTGAGCGCTGTAAACTCGAAACGTCGTATGTCGAGACCGTTGTAACACAAGGACCCCCTGTACTGAATTCACCTACATTGGTAACATGACTAAAACCACTCTGGAAAAAAGCCTCTACCAAATGTAAACCATCACACACTTACCTTAACGTAATGCTGTTAAGTAATTTCAAATCAACTTGCTTAAGTGTTTTCTGTCTCTGCATTACACACTGTTATCGTTCAAAAAATGAACAGAACTTCAGCAGTAACTTCAGCAGCCATCATATAGCCTTAACTTGTGACATGCATTCATCCACTTTGTGGGGATCAAATTCAGACAAGCAGTTTGGTCAGCAAACCTTCTCAGCCGCGGCACTATAATTGGGCCCAGTGGCCTTGGCCCACCCACTTTTCACTAAACATGCCAATTTCAAAACTGACCAATCAAAATCCTGTGTCAGCACTCTCAAACACCCAGCAGATTTCAGCCTTGAATCCAGGCTTGAGGTCTCCTTGTGCTGCTCTGGGAAGTTTGAATTCACAGAGTTTAGAGCTAAGGGCTGTTATACATAGATTTAAGGATCAGAAGTCTAGAAACATACCTCGTTTTAAGCTCCAAAAGTTGCCAAGTAGCCACTGCATTAGAAAACCTGCAGTAACTACAGTTATTTCATTTAGCCCCCTCTGCTAACGTTCGTGAAGCACAGGGCTTAGAAGGCACAATTATACAACAGAGTTAGCAGAATAGAAAATAGAAGTTCAGTGATGAAGAGATATGCATGGGTGTACTTCTACTTTGGTTAGGAAACCAGATTTTCCATCTAATCAATGCGGCTACTCCTGTTGTTAAAGAAAATCTTTCAACAACATGTCTTTTGGGACCCTAATGCTAGGTTACACCTGCTTTTAATACGCTGCCATTAAAAAAGCATTTAGTTCTTCGGGGCCTGATGCTGTGATCATTTTGTGGCAATTTAAGATGCAAATCAGAGGCATTCTGCCCGCATATGTATGGAACAGGAGGATGAGCCTTCCGAGGCAGTTTATGGGCAGTTTGCATGGTCTGATTAAATATGCTTCTCTTTATTGTGCATATGCATTACTATGCAATAAACAGTGTATGGAGATCATAAATCCTATTCACCAAAATCAAAGAAATTCATTTGGCAGGTTTTTTGTTGATTTTGTCCTTTAAAGTCAGGTTCTCATGCTGTAGGGTGTGAATAATTCTTAACAAACTGCTTTTACAAAGATTGCTTGATTGATTGGCTTTCTTTGGGATAAACTCAGTTTCTCACTACCTGGACCCCAGTCTGGTCCATGCTGGACTGGCCCAGTGAAATGATGATTGAACCAAAAGTAAGTTAAACCTGGTTTCCTCTGAAAGTGTACAAAGCTTCAAAGAATAGGTTAACAGCGTATGACTGATTAATAATATACGCTGATAATAGTTTTTTAAACTCGAAATTAGAAGTTCAGTGAGTTTTTTTAATGTGTGTCTGCTACCGGAAGTTCAGACTTCAGTGCATTACCATCATCATTATTTCTCTCCATGCTGTTTGCTGCTGCATCCCATGCAAAAGTGATGCACAGCCCGGCATCCCAAAGCAGGCCTGCTGTGAGATGGGCTTCAGAACATATATATGCATGACCAGGGCCTGCCATGGGGACTACATATCATCTAGTATGTGTGTGTGAGTTTGTGTGTGTGCAGTACTGTAAGTATTATTCTCTAGTTGAGTGATTCCATGAAAATAGGGCCATTTGAGTCCTCAGCATACAAGTCAATGTGTATTGACGTGTACTGCTGTTTCCAGGCTTTATTCCTTTTTTACTGTAGCTATAAACTGCAATGTCCACAAGCCCCTCAACTTTGCATTTTTGTTCTTCAGTAATTAGAATGGAATATGTTTGCATAATCGGAAATGTATTGGGTTTTTCAGAAGAGGATTATCTTCTTTGTAGATGAGTGATCAAGTCAACATACAAATTTACAAGTGTGGTTTTTAAATATTATTTTTTATCAAAATGGGTGCAGTTGTCGATTTTATTTTTGTGGAGAGGTCCACTGACTTTTGATTTAATCAGAATCGTCTCTTAGTGATTTAGTTGCTAGTGAGAGAGAAAACGCAGCTGAGGTGTGTGTGTGTAGCTGCTTTGTGTTAAAGTGTGTCTTTGAAGAGGAACATAATGTCAGTCAGAGCTTTGGGAGTTTTGTTAAAGGGACACATCATAAATCATGAGTCTTTTGTCCAGGTCAAGTCAACAGTTGAGGCAAGTCAAGTTGAGTTACGAGTCAGTTTCTGGCAATTCCAAGTCAAGTCGGTTCACGATTTTGTTTGTGGTGTGTGTGGAGTCAGATTGCTACTTTGTCTGCCTTAGTCTCTTAATTCATGGTTTTATGGTCACCAACAGCATGATGCAAATACAGCTCCAAAAAAGTAAAATAAAATAAGAGACCACTGCAAAAATGTTCAGTTTCTCAGGTTTTATCTTTTATGGGTGCAAGTATTGAACTGAACAGC
>JBBPCX010062985.1:0-14059 GCA_037974365.1 Hydrocynus forskahlii | reverse complement strand
CACAACTAATATTGAGAAATACAAAATTGAACTATATCAGAATATTAATTAGTTCAAATAACTGAGGCTTATTTACATACATTATGGGCCCAATGCAGATTGTGTGTTTTGTTTTTATTGCATGGAAGCCTTCAAAAGACAGACTAGCCCACTTGCAAAATCCATGGATGAAGGTGGGAAAAAAGCCATAGAAAAATGTACAATTCACCAACAGAGTCAAGCACACAAAGGAGCCATCACAACGTACACATACCAACATAGAAATGTTGAAACTCAGCTATCCATAGCTAGGGAGCAGCAGCAAAGAGAGGCAAGACCGTGCTTGCTCAAAATAATTAAATCGATTCGTTTTCTTGCTCGCCAGGGTCTAGCATTAAGTGGTCATGAGAGTGATGAGGGTAACCTTGTTCAGCTACTTCAGGATAAAGCTGAGGAGGACGATGTGCTAAAGCAATGGCCCAGTAAGCCCAGTAAGGTAAAATTAGGTGTTTAACAACCTGTTAAAAATACACCAGAATGCAGGAAGTGCCTTCTAATTTATTAGCATTTTTCGGGGGACCCCCCCGCCAGTGTAATTTTGCGTATTTGTTCTGTTACAAAAGCAGGCATTCTTACTTTTGTTTAAAATTTTAATCAAACTTCTAATTTTAATTTAACACTACAAACAATTCCACAGAACAGTCATATTTACGTGTTTTTGCTCCTCCTCACCGCTGAGTCTCACTCACTGACTGAGGGGACGGACAGGCGCTCCACCTGACTGTCGTGTCTGTCGCCCTCTGTCTTCACACTATGGTATCTGATCCTATATCCTCACATGTGATTGGCCACAGGGCCGCCATGCTGTCAATCAATACAAAGTTCTGCTGAACTTTGTTGCTTGCTGAGCAACGAAAAGAAAAATAGTGGGTAGCCGGCTCTCACTCGATGGGAGTCGGCTCTTCTGATTCACTACAAAGCATCGGCAGTCGACACTGACTGCGCTCCTCCGACTGCATCGATGTTTTTTCATTCTACCAGCCAAAGCTCCGTCTGCCTGCCTGTTTCTTTGTGATGACACATATTTGCCTTTAGTGCGGCAGACAGAACAAAACGGAATAAAACCTACACTCCTGTAAACAAGAAAGGATTCCTTCATGTCGTAATGTTTCAGAGTCCTTGCAGTGAGACAACGATGACACCAGATGGAAAGGATCTCAGTAAAGTCAGACGCTGGGCTCAGATTTGCGTAGATGGTAATGCACAACTGAACTAACCACAACAATCTCAATATGAGATACCATTTCTCATCTGAGACTAAGCGTCTTCTGATGCTATGAGTAACAATTAGAATTTTTTTCCTAGAAGTATCTCATTTCTCTTTTCTGTCTTATGCTGTTTGTTCTTCCCAATAGATTTTTGGTCGAAGATCAACCGTTGGGCAACAGATTTTGCCACTGGGCTGCGAAGAAAAAAAACCCAACCTTTTAAAAAACAACTGATTCGGACACATCTGGCTTTACTGGCAAAGAATGTGACCCAAGGACGCAGCATTTGTGACCTTCTGGACATGGCCTTTGAGTTGATTCCAGCTTTTG
The DNA here is from genome assembly GCA_037974365.1 of Hydrocynus forskahlii. Classification (NCBI taxonomy): domain Eukaryota; kingdom Metazoa; phylum Chordata; class Actinopteri; order Characiformes; family Alestidae; genus Hydrocynus; species Hydrocynus forskahlii. Next base: position 12,482 of record JBBPCX010062985.1, on the reverse strand, counting down.
TGGCAGGCTATTGGTTAGGGGTTCCAGAATGTGTTCAGAGCATTGCAAATGATATATTTCCCTCAGGATTATAGATGCGTCTGCAGTTAAAGAGAAGGCAGCTATTATACTTATCTTATAAAGCAGACAGCTGCCTGGAAACTCCTCCCTTCTGTGACAACTTCCTGAACACTGCCTTCCCGTAAGATGTGAGAAACATACCAAAGAAATACATTTCCCCTTTTCATGACGCTGTCGCCAGTATTCTGGACTGTACCAATGCTTTTGGCTCATTTTACATCTCCATACCTGCCATCATACAGTGTCTCCATGAGGTAGTATTTATATTTCGTCACCTTCACCTTTATCACAGTTTTAGATCTTTGTGACGAGCACTCGTATACCCCGTCACATGCTACGTTACCTTTCTTTCTTTCTTTCTTTCTTTTCTTTTCTTTCTTTCTTTCTTTCTGTTAGCTTAATGCCTTCTGGTAGTTTTGTGTACACAGAGTAAGATAATAGAAAATGAAAGGTTTCCTTTAAAGAATCTCCACTGATCGTGAGGTGCTCAGAGCTTTAGCTCTTAACATGTTTTCTTGTCAGCTTTCTTCAGAATCAGTCTCAATCTACACTCATTCTGTACAGTCAGGGCACTTCAGTGTAATGTTTGCTTGTTTAAACCTGACCATGTGTCCCTCATTCACTGCATTTTCCCCCAAGCTATAGTTTCACTATGAGGCTGCATGCAGTACTGTTGATCATGTCCGTGGTTCTGGCGGATGATGCTGGTGAGTGTTTTTCTTCACACACACACACATACACACACACACACACACACACAAACGCTTATTAATTTGTTTATTTATTTATTTATAGTGCGTGAATATACTATGACTAATCGGCTCCACAAACACAAAGTAGACATGGGTAGTTTTGACTGATGTACAAAGCACTAAATTCGAATGCAAAGGAACTAAACTGGCTACAGTGTCTAAATAAAAATGTCTGGAGTACAGAGTATGTTTTTACTCTGTCATGACAAAAAAGTGCCCTATATCCAAGTAATTACAGATCTTCCTAAATAATACTTGAGTAACAAAGGACTCTCTCAGATTATTATTCACTGATTATTAATGATTGTTTTCACTCCAGATTTAGGCAATGAAAGTCATCAGGTCTGCATTGAGGACTTCTGCCATCCTGATGTATGCAATTGCATAGTACTTTTGCATGATCTTATGAAACCGAATGAAACCCATTTAAAGTCTACAAATGTATTTTATTTATCTTATTTACCAGTATGATTATGAAATGACATTTGAGAAGAATTCTGATGGACATATGGTTTTACTCAATGAGTCTGAAAGTTTCCTTGACGGTAGGTTTTTATGATTTTTTTCAAACAATGTCTTCATTATGTTAATGTTTCACCTAACTGGAAATAAAATGTTGGTACTTTTTGTGTACAAATAGATTTCACCCAGTATGTACTCTTGAATGTAATGTCATAGGAGAACCACATTTGGTTCTTAAAAAACATTCAGTGGTTGGTTCTGTATGGAACCTTTTTTACGAGGTGTGTGAGTGGGAAGAACCTTTTCAAAGTTTTCCCTTTCTAAACATATTTTAAACACATTTGAAAGGTTCTATGAACCCTTATCAAGCCTTAATGAGGTAAAGAAGCTTTAAATTATATGAGGTCTTTAAAAAGCTCTTCATACGTCTCATTTATAAACATGTTTTCATTTTAGGAACTAATGGCATTGCGCATTCAACATCTTTTCAATTTTCAGGTCCTTATAATTTTCGCTCGTCTGACATCTCGTGCGTCATCATGTCTAAGTTACATGACATAAAATGCTCCTGGAGCACAAGTGCACTGCCTAAGGAGGCACAATATTCTGCTTCGATCCAGTAAGTGTTGAGTGGATAGTATATAGTTTATTCCTGGATCAAATGCAACAGCAACGAATATGAATTCTTTTTTTGTTTTTTTTTGTTCACTGATAAAAGTCATAACAATAGCTGCCATTCTCATGTTCTCTTACTTCAGTTTATGCAGGGAGGTTGGGAGCCACCAGTCAACCCACTATTTGAATTGCGCCTTAAATAGTAAAAAGGAACAGGTTGAGTGTCAGAAGCATATTCCTCAGTCTATGTTTTTGATGTTTCAAGTCAATATTTCCATACCCAGCCACTGGTACATCATCTGCAAGACATATGAGGCAGCACATATTGGTAAGATAAAATGCACAATGTGCTTGTCTCTTGCTTTAAGTGTGATTTATTCTGCTAATTCCATTTACATACATGTTAAATATACATACATGTGTTTTGGGGCCCTTACCACGAATCTTACTTGGGGTGTCCCATTCACTCAAATTGTGTTGTTTTGTATGCAAGAATGAATATGACTGAATGCTTACGTTTAATAAAGGAAACGTAAGAAAGCGATTATTAACAATACATGTGGTGAAACAGTCTTAAAACCAACATACTTTCTTCATGTAAATAATACATACAGTAATACAGGACTGTGTTTACATTTAGCAGATGCTCTAATATTAACATGATTAGAAGATTATTAGATTACTGCTTCAAGAAACACAGGCATAATGGAGGGGAATTATACTTGGTATTATAGTATGGTATTAAACTCATATTTAATAACAGTCATTTTTCCCACCAGAGATATTGGACCCCCCAGAAATGTCTGTCACAGCAAAGTCAAAAGGTTTGGAAATAAAGTGGCCATTGCCAAAAAGTGCTCATGCTACTAACAGAGAATGTTTTGATTATCAGTTAAAGATCAACAATCACGTAAGGATCTCCCAGATTTGTCTGTCTTGAGCTTTGCTTATACATCTGTATCCTAGTTTCTCAGTTCTCATTTCTCTTTTACTGTCACAGATTGCCAATCTATCAGGCGTCAGTAATTATACCAGAAAAAACATTGACCCAACAAAGAGCTATAGCATTCAAATAAGAGTTGCAATAAATCTATACTGTGTCTCAAGTGTCAGATGGAGTGCCTGGAGTGAAATCAAGGGTGAGCTCACATCTTCCCTCTGATTTTGACTTTTGGCATTCACATGGAGCACATCATATGATGGTTAATATGTCTGTTCTTTGTATCAGTGATTAACCCATCTGAAAACCCCTACCATCTTAATGTCTGGGTGATCTTATCCGTGATTCTCGTGCTTCCCATGATTCTTTTGGCTTTTCTACTGGTCTGCAAGTTCCAAAGGTAAAGTGTTTTTTTGTTGTTGTTGTTGTTTTATTGTGTAAGTCAATCTCTCATTTAATTAGTTGAATAATTCACTATTAGTAATTTGACCGTTTAAATTGTTTTGAACAATATATTCAGGGTATATGATGTAATTGTTTGGGCGGCTGTCGGCAGTGTGAAAAGGAAACGTTCTCATTCTCATAGCCGCCCCCACCCAACATACTGAACATTCAAAACCCAGTTGTTGTTAAGTTGCTCCAGTGGCTTGACCAGTGCATCCCTTGCAAAAAAGAAGCCTAGTTAATTTCCTTAACAGTGTACTTAGAGTATACAAAGAGTACTAAAAGCGCATTTTTTATTGCTTGTATGTTTTATTATAGTATATTGTAAACCGATATATTTTATAATGCAAAATACCAAAGCAATTTAAACAAAAGGACGGTCAGTTGCCATTTTATTTTAAGTGGGTTATTTAAAAAGTACCTTGCCTTTGTCATGTAAACTCACCCTTTTGTTTGATTAAATAACCCACCAGCAGTGATCAGATAAGCAAATTTTTGTTGATTCACAAGAAGGTCATGAGTTTGATCCCTGGCGATGCCTGTCTTTGACTGGACATGTGCCAGTTTAACCTTTCTAGCTTGATAGCATCATGTAATAGGAAGAGACCTAGCTAGTGGGGGGGGGGGTGGCTATGACTAAATTGGGGAGTAAAAATAATATATGTAGATATATGTTATATGTATATAAATTTATATGTACATATAGTAATATGTATATGTAATTATAGCCATAGAAAAAACTAACAGACCACATTGTGTTTAATTCTAGTTATTGCTGTTTGCAATTTGTAGGAGAGTGTCTGTGTAAATTGTGCATGTCACTTTTGTTTTATACACTATTGACCACACTTTGTTCAAAAGTCCAAACAAAAAAAGGGCATTTAAAAATTATACATATAAATAATTTATTATACCTTGGAAATGTTAAACTACACAACACTCTTACATTATTTTACAATTGCAACAATTAAAACAGTGATGTTAAGAGCAGAGTATGTGCATGTGTGACTCTGTTTCATCCCATCAGAGACTGAATCAGGAGTGAAGCTGCTGGAATACACACCATAGAAAAGCTGCTCTTCAAACACTACTGCACTCACAGCACATATTGGAGGCGTTTCTTATTTTTTACACACACACACTGCAATAGTCTATAAAAGAATAGGAACCTGTGCATTTTACACTCACTCACACACACACACACACACACACACACACACACACACTGCCACAAACTGCAAAAACAGTGAACAGAAAAAAGGAAAAAGTTTTATTTATTTTTTTTTTTTATTAAACATACACAGCCATGGAAAAAAATAAAGAGACCCTTTATTTTTTTCCATGGCTGTATATGTTTAATAAATGAATACTACAATACAGTACATTTCTTACTTGTAGAAAGTATTTCGGTCTATTTAGTGGTTTTGAAATGCCATTTAAAATGTAAAATGCAATGTAAACTTGATATGATTAACATATATTCAGTATAGCTTAAGTTAAAGTGTCGCTCGGTATAAAGTGTCGCTCGGGAGAAATGTGTTCGCTCAGTAGAACAATATCTTCAGTGCAATACCTGTTGTGTGGATGTGGAATGCAGCACTCAAAAGCAGAGTTGCATAGATTTAATCGTAGCTTATTATTTCAAATCTGTAATGTGATTCGTTTGTATTAAAAGTGTGATTAGTTTGTATTAAGGTATGTATAAACCATAAACGTATGTTTTAAGTGCCGGTAAAAGAGAGAAAGTACAATTTTGGGCATTTTTTTTTCTTTTTTGCAAGGGGCATGTATCCCAATCATACTTCGTTCCCAAGAATAGGGTGTGGGACAGAAAGCTTTTATAAGTTATAAGAAGAAAAAAAGTGCTGCCAGGATATCCTGCATCACCACATCCTGTGTTTGTATAGATCATTTCACACAAATGGAAGAGACTGGGGAAGTACAGGCCTGGAGACATTATGCAACTGTTGAGACAGTAATAGCTTCTAGTTTTCTAGATGCTGAAACATTTGCTGTGAGGAGGCTGACTGCATTCATCCACAGGAGCATTAGTGAGGTCAGGTACTGATGTGGGATGATTAGTTCCGGTTCACAAACTCTACTCCAGCTCATCCCAGAGATACTGGATGGATTTCCATCACTCCAGAGAAGACAGTGCACTCCTCCCTCCACAGAGCTTCCTACCCTGCTAGCATGGCTTTAGGCAGAAAGGACGTGGTCCCGTATGCAGCTGTGTCTCGTTTGAATGGTTTTTGATAAAAAGGATACAAGCTGCATGTGTGCCACTGAATTCCTGAATGCACCTTAAAGTTGCTGAATAGAGTCAGTAACATGGGTGCAACAATGTATCCAGTCCAGCACATTCAGTTCCTGTGTCTCCTAGCTCGAGTTTCATAGACTTTACAACAACATTGTAAGTCACTTTGGTGAAAGCATCTGCCAAATGAAGGTCATGTAATGTAACACTGGATTCAGTCGTCATCATTTATCTTCACTTCAAAGTTTGCTCAAAATATCATGAGAATATTGATTTGTATCAGTGCGCCCCTGTCATTTAGGAGGAGGCTCAGGATACACTGGGACATGCGGAGAAGATTATAACATTACTCCACAATTGTGTTCTCGGCAATTTCAATTTTAGAGCACCCCAGCTCCCAAAATACCTTGTTCAACCCAAACTCATAAAGAAACCCTTTGTAAGTCTACAAATGTCATAATAATGGAGCACCACTGCACTGTAAATGATCAATACCTGCTCCTGTACCCTGATCAGAATCAGAAAAATTTATTAAGCAGTTTCCTCTGGGATCAATACATTTTTCTGATTCGGATTCGGATCAGGGTACAAGAGCAGGTATTGATCATTTACAGTGCAGTGGTGCTCCTTTAGTATGACATTTGTGGAAATAAAAGAGCACCAAACTCTTCAATCGGTGTTTGAGAAGCCAACAAATAAGGATTTCAGAAGGTCACTGAATAACGTAGTAGAAGAACTATATTTGGCTCCCTAAAGAACCTTTCAGTGGATGACTCTTAAAAGAACTTTTTTTTGTTTTTTGTAAGTGAGATGTATAAGCGTGAAGAATATTTTTCAAGTTTAAGGAACCTTCACATGACATAAAGATTCTTGGAATTTCATTGTATCTGCAAAATGCTCTTTACACGCACACATTTCATCTCATTTACCAAAATGGTTCTTTGGGGATCTAAAATGTTTCTTTTTTGGCAGCACTCAAAACACCCTTTGCAGCACCTTCATTTTAAGATTTGGCTAGGTCAAAAAACACTCAAATTCATCTTATGTTCTTCGCACTGATGGATGTATGCCTTCTGCCAGAATATCTAGAGCACCTTTATTTTTATGCAAGGTCGGTTGGTTTAAAAGCTTGCTTGTGTACACAGAAGTCAGTCTTGGACATGCAAAAAAATGAAATAGCTCTGTGTAAGTTTAAGTTGTTTGTTTATTTATTAATTCTCGGTTGATGCAATCTTGCTGGGTTAAATTCAGCGTCTTTTACAATATTATCATGGAACTCGTGTTTTTCCATTTCTTATACTCACCCTTTCTCCATCCTTCTGGTCTGACTTCTTTTGAGTATGTGTCTTTTTTTACACTTTTTTTAATATTTCTTGGTAAACCTCATTAGTGTTGGCTGTAGGAGCAAACTTTGCTGCAACAAAGGATATTTCATCCAGTATTAACTTTAAAACAACTTTTCTTTACCACATTGATTACTTTGTTGGAGTTGCTCATAAAACATCAGAATAGTTTATTAGATTATGCTCTAACCACTATTGTGTGGTTTCTTTAAATTTGCTGAGTCTGTGTTACTGTGTTCTGAGCAACTAAATAGACTGTATACTGTCTACATACTGTATCTGTACTGTATGTACGTATATTCTACAAATCTGAAAAGGCATGATGTAAGTACAATAAGACTGACAGCACGTATGATTGTGCAGCAAATTTCCTACAAGGGACTAAAAAGTATATTCTACGATGGGCTTTTAGGTTTTTAACATAAATTACTGTATTGGCTAGTGCAGTTAGCATGTTTAGAAGTTCTCTTGTCCCTGTGTTGTGAGATCTGTACACTGTGTTCTTCTTCAGGTTGTCCGAAAAGCTATGCCCTTCCATCCCGAGCCCGTCGGTGAAAGTTAAAAAGCTTCTCGAGAAAGACGATTTCAGTCAGGTAAAACGCCTGTTCAGATCTGGCGATATTTATGTGCTTGTTAGTTGGTCTTTAGGTGGTGTTTAAATCATTAGGTATGTTTCATTTATTTATTTTTTTATTGTTTTTTCTAACCAGGTCATGCCACCGAAACATGCTGAGAGTGGAGCTGAAGTTGAAGAAGTGACAGAAATCTTTCAGGTGGCAAATTAGGCCTCGTTTACACTGCAGGTCTTGATGCTCAATTCTGATTTGTTGCCTATATCCGATTTTTTTGGCCTTCTGTTTACACGTTTTTTAAAATTGTGACCCATATCCGATTCATTTGTTTCTACTTGCTACAGCAAAGGGGGGTTGTTACACCACACAGTAGCAAAGTTGGACAAACGCGAAATATGCTTAATGCTAGCTCTGCAATATATGCAAAATTCGCCAAATAACACCATGATTTTGAGGCGGAGAAGAAGGAAGAGGGCGATTATTGCAGCCTGCACATCTGCTTCAGTTATTATGGCCTCGACCATTCAGAGGAATGTCTGGGTGCGTGAGAGATCTCAGGACTGGTGGGAGAATACTGGGCTTTAGCGTGGAACAGTGGGTCCGAAATTGTAGAATAAGCAAGCCAACTTTCGATTTGCTGTGTCAACATTTGTACGCATTCCTCTCTTACAACGACACGACATTTCGCCGGCCATCCCTCTGCAGATGCGCCTCAGGGTCGGTCTCTGGGGGTGCGGGCTATCGCACATTGGTGCATCTGTTTGGGCTCAGCAGCGCATCAGTGTGCCTGATAGTCAGCGACTTCCTCCATGTTTCTTGTGTTTGTTGTTGTTTGACGTTTGCACGCTTCCATATGTACTTCCCACACGTCGTCATTAAACCGCGCTGAAGTACTAAATTGTCGCAGTTAATGACGGACAGAACGCCTATGAAAATCCGACCTGCCTGTTTACATAACAGTCACATTGGCACATATCTGATTTATATCCGATTTAATTCCGCATATGAACGAGGCCTGAAACCGATCTCAAAATATCCGAATGCATGCGTTTTTTTCTTGTTTACACTGTCATGGAACAGATCCGATCTTTGTCACATATGAGCAAAAAATCGGAATTGGGTCACATTTAACTGACAGTGTAAACGAGGCCTTAGAGACCCTGTGGAGAAGACCATGTTAAGACAGCACAGTGAGAAAGTTATGTAGAGGAAGTAAAGTGAAAGCTTCAGCAAACCAGCATTTGGAGGATGATTCCTCTTTTTAAACATGCTAGTGAACATTGCACAGATGTTGGAATGACACGCACCAGGGATAATGGATGTTGGTGAAAACGTATGGTTTTCAATGGCTGATCCATAGGATAGTGATCTCCTTGCATTTTTTTAGGAATGCTTTGATGGTCAATTTCAGCACCAGCAAAAAAAAAAAAACAACAACACTAATGATACACATTTTAAGAAGTTACTGTTGGCTGGTTCAGTTCTCTAAATGTTAACAGTGCCTAAAAAATGCACAAAACTTTCTTGTTCTTTCCTGTTCTGAACCACAAAAGGTTTCTTAGGAAATGTAACTGTTTATTTACATGCAGGAATATTAATAAACTGCAAACTTGGGTCTACTTTGCTTTAGCGCTGCAGTGTTTAATGCACTTTTGCATACGCGCATATATATATGTGTGTGTGTGTGTGTGTGTGTGTGTGTGTGTGTGTGTGTGTGTGTGTATTTAAAGATACAAGTTCTATTGCTGACTTTGGATTTTCAAGTAGGAACTGAGCTTCACCTATTTGTGGTTATGACAAAGTCAGTAGACCATTTCAGATGGTACTTTCCAGCATGTGTAGCACAGTTCTTGCTTTGTTTACATACATTTCCCATGTCCCATTACTGTACCATGTCTGAAATAAAATACATATTCAGTATACCCTTTTTGACTGTGCTTTTTCTGAAATATCCTTGACAAAATATTTTTTAGACATGGTACCTCCTAAACCAAATTTGTTAAATCAAGAGATTTATTTGCAGTTCTTTGTTTAAGACGAACATTATCATAATTAATTTGTATTCATCTGTATATTAAGTTTAGATTGCCAAGTTCATTTAAAAAAAAAATGCAACTCATGTAACTGGAAGAGAACGTTGGTGACCTCTCAGTTTCCTCATAAACCTCCAAACCTCATGGATGTTATGATTCCTAGTTACACATTTCCATTTTACAGTAGTAGCACTTACAGTTGACTGGGGCAGACTTAGAAGAGCAGAAATTCAAACCATTCAGTCAATGTACGTGTAGCCAACACTTAAAAATAAGGTTGCCGGAAAGTGATCTCTGCATGATGCCATAGAAATACCATTCGTAAATGAGATATGTGAGCGTGAAGGACCTTTTTAAAGTTTAAAAAGCATCAACATGACATAAAAATTCTTGGAAGAACCCTTAAATTGGTGAAGAGCTCCACAAACCTGTACCTGAACACTATATGTAAAGGCGTCACAAATCTGAACTCCATAAGTGGGTGTCCATATACGTTTGGCAATCCGGTGTACTTTGTTTCCGTTAAGAATTTGTGCAGCCTAAATGAGAATGTTCAGAATGGAATACCTGATGGGGTTTTTCTCCACTGAGCTGCATCGTCCTCTAGTTTTGGCAGTATGGCAACAGCAGCTAACCAGTGCCATAATAGCCGTAACGGAAGATTAAGGCATCTGGGTTTTCCCGTCTTTTCACTTTAATCATGAGCAGCTAAGAGCTTCAGAATGAATATTCTTTGCAATGCTTTCTACTTTATTCATTTGTTTTCAATTTTCATTGTGTAAAGAGGCCATTCATGTGATGTGACTGATCTGTACATACTCAAGCAGATCATTTTTTAAGCGGAGGTGTGTTTGCACCGCAGATATGAGTCACTTTCAACAGAACTGCGAACCACCAAGACAAAGATTGGATCTGAACAGTGAGGCACGACTGCATGTCCGTTTCTCGTCTGGTGGTCGCATAGAAAAAGTGCTCTCCATCTCATATCACACAGGAATCACTTGGTCATTACAGGAGGCCTTAGCAAAAGACCGGTGAGGTCACGAAGAGCTTTGTCGTGCGCCTCTTCTTCGCATGAAGAAAAGTTCGGAAAGATTTACAAACAGTTCTGTTGGTGGTGTTGTTACGCAACAAGATCGATAGGCGGCCAGATTTGTTAATTAATGCTTTTGATTACACGTGACTAGACCAAACCTGCTTTCCAAAAAATCTGAAACACTAAAAATGCCTCTTGAGACTGGAAATGCACAATTTCACATTTTCTCTACTGAAGCACAAACAAGTGATGCCAAGGTATATGACCCTCTCAAAATGTGGACTGAATCATGTCTCACTGGGATTTTACTCATTATTTTCTTAATTTTTATTTTTTTTAAGAATACAAGACGTCCATGAAGTGATTAGCATGGCTAAAGATAAAAATGTCCTATGAGTAACTATTAGTCACTTTTGGCTTTCACCCACGAGCAGGGGATTTCCACAACGGTCTCAAACAACACATCAGCTGCCATTTTGTGTTAAGCTTTCACCCAAGCCTCAGTGTAATGGCCTAAATAAACAAAAAGGTATTGAAACATGTTTCGTGGTGTGTATTAGCTCTTAAACCCAGACTCTGTGGCATCTTGGGGAAAACCTGGATAAAACACTACAATGTTTGTAGATTTCTTTGGGATCTGATCTGAAAACCTCTCTAAAGTGTGCTGGCCAGTATGTAGTTCAACCCATGACCCATGATAATCTGGGCCAGCAGTCCATAGGACATGCATCCAGTGTCACTAACTTGCAGACGTGAGCGGAAAAACTTTGTGCTCTTAAACTTACTGGAAACTTGCTCAACACAGTTAGCAGAACATCAGTGTCATTCTCAGAAGCCAGTTAAGTTCACATAGTAAAATGACCAAGGTGTGATTAACAAATTCTTATCGGTGATGCAGATATGATGTTTAGGAAGATGCCTAATGCAAAACTCTGACATTTTCAAACAGACCTGAGCCACTTTCATACGTGGTCCTAGATTAGAAATATATCACTTTTGTGGGCATGAGAATATTCATAAATAAATAACTAAACTCATAAATATTCTTCATCCAGTTTCGGAAGAACTGCAGCAGCAGTCAGCTTGTGTCAGCAACAGCAAAAAGCATTAATGCTCCTGGGTTTTCTCACTTTCTCACCCTCATCACGAACAGCTGGGAACGTCACAGTCAGAAAGACAGAAAAGGCACAAAACTCAGATCTGAGCTAAACGGCGAAATGTCAAAAGTAAGCCATGAGCTCAACGACCTCAAGCCAACTTCCCATCTGGTGGTCATATACTTCATGGAAATGTCCCCGTAATCTGCACTGGGTTATATAGGAATCACCAGAAAGACTGGTAGGTCGTGAAGAGCCTGCTGTCTTAATCAATGAATTTGCCAGAAAAGGTTCTTCGCTGTAGACAAGCCAGTTTTGTAGATGATACGTGTGAGTGGGAAGAACATTTTAAAGAAGCTCTACATAATGTAAAGGTTCATGGATTAAACTTTAAGTTGGTTTAAAAAACATTAAAACATTAACCCTTATAAGGTCTTCGGGTCTGTGGGACCCGTTTTCAGTTTTTAGCTTAAGGAAAATTGTACAAATAATTATTTTTTTCAAACTGAGATTCATTGGCTGTGAGGAACAAAAATCAGTAAACATTCACATTGACCTCCCACCGTGTGTCCCCCCCCCCTTCACATTTGTATTACATACAGGGTCTTCGGGTCCACTGGACCCAGGTCTGGTGAAAGTGTGGAAGTCATAGGTCCTGTGTACCCTCATTTTCCCTTCCTCCTCTCTGGGCCTGTGTGTGTGTGAGAGAGAGAGAGAGAGAGAGAGAGAGAGAAGGAGAAGGAGAGAGTAAAGCAGGTGAATGGACCCAGGTGTGAGCCACCAGTGCCGTTCCCGCACAAGGTTGCAACACTGTTGCAAAATTGGAGCCCCCAACACTGTCTGCACCCACATTCCCACACATTTCACCCTC
>JBBPCX010062974.1:0-14059 GCA_037974365.1 Hydrocynus forskahlii | reverse complement strand
CGCTGACATTGCTTACTCCTCCTATTGAAAAAAATCTCATAGCTCGTGGATAGAATATCTGACGTTTCCAGCTCATTGTATCCCCTAGATATTGAAGTCAGGCAGGACAACAAATCACATCTGCACAGTGTGATAAGTTGATGTAGTGAAATAGGATATTGTTTAGTGGTATTGGTGCATGGTATTGGCAATTCACATACGAATATGAGTATGAGTATTTTAACTAAGTATCGGCCCGATACTGGTACCAGTATTGGTGCAACCCTACCTGGAATCTAAGAGCCCGCCTTCCACATATTTTCCCTCTCCAGTTGCCCATGTTGATTTTTGTTTTCAGCCTATACAGTGTGATCACTTACTTAGTCCTTTCCAACAATTTTAGTCGTTTCAGATGTTCCGTTTTGAGACGCTGATGCTACTAATTTGCAAATGTTTTCATTTCTCTTCATTTCCTTTTTTCTGCATGAAAGTCGTGGAGTTGACTGTGATGCCACTTCTTATACTTCACGAACCATAGATGTTTTCAATATTGATGTTTTTATATTTTATTCTGTGCACGTCATCATAACATAATACTGAGCTAGTGTTTGGTTCAGCATGGTGAGAAGTATCATTATTATATGTAATAAGGTAAGGTAGTCTAAACCTGTGATTAAGTATAGCTTTACATATAAAGGTCAAGTATTACAGTTTTTCACTAATGTCAACAATGTTTTAAAAATGTAAAATAAGTGAGTAAAATAAGGAGATTGTAAACATGTTTTTTCACCAGTTGTTTCATGTACTGAAGGAAAAAAGCTTTGAGACATGTATCAACCATACAAAAAATAAATACAGCTTTTGTCAGCGTTAGCAGTAACAACTGTAACCAGATGTTTCCCACCACTCGAGGTAAGTCTTTCACATCACTGTGGGGCAGGGGTGCCGGAAGCATTTTTAATGTGGAGGGGAAGCTTCGGTGGGGGTTGCTGGGTTTGTGCGCGCTTGCTTGTCCCCCCTGCTATAATGGTTCCAGTGCCCATGCTGTGGAGGTATTTTGGCCCACTCTTTGCAGAATTGCTTTTGTGTAGCCATAAGAGCTTTCAAGTATGAGGTGTTCATTTAATTATAGCAAATTACGGCAATTATAGCAAGTTGCCCAGACCTGAGGCAATTTCCATCCTCACATGTCAAACCACTACCACCACCTTGTATGTTGCTCCTTTATGTTCTTCTTTGTTAGCAGTGGTTTTGCTTACAAGATTCCCATTGGAAGTATTTTTGGACTATGGACTAGAAGTATCTGAGTATTTACACTGGAGAATAAATAGAATATGTGCAACTTGTCGTTGTGCAAATGGTGTTGAGTGAACGGTGGCATCAGTGTTGGGAGTGCTGTTACTCTGGTCTCACAGTGTCTGATGTAGATGCTCTGTAGAGGGCATAGCAGATCTGGTGTAGAGTTTGCTGCTCTGATCACTTGCTGCAGAGCTTTGTGGTCTTGGACAGAACAGTTACCAAACCATGAAGTGATGCTCATTGTCAAGATGCTCTCAACAGCAGCTGAATAGACGGTTTTTAGGATTGCAGGAGAGTTCCTAAACCTCCACAGCCATCTCAAATGGTAAAAACTTTGCCGCATCTTTGGGACCAAAGTGTCTGTGTTCTAAACGTTCTAATCGCGTCACGGGGTATATAAACAGGAAGCAGGTAACGCACAGTGCTCAGACACTGAGTCCCATGCTCAACCCAACTCCAACTCCAAACTCCTGGTACCGTGAGTCTCTCTCTCTCTCTTTATATACTTACTGTGTGTGTGAGAGCGCAGGCCTCCTTGTCCTTGACAGAATGTCTGAGCCACGTACAGCGAGTGGACTTTGCCGCCCTGGTTGACACAGTAAATCAGCAGGCAGTCGAGATTGTTAACCTGAAACAGGTCTTCATGGGTTTGCGTCAGCTTGCGGCTCTGGGGCAGGCACATCTCGATTTGGCTGCAGAGAAGCCGGCATCCCAGGAGGCGTTCCAAACCCCTTCACTACCCAAGATGTCACTCCCCGAAAAATGGAATTGTGTAGACAGGAAGTGCGATGTCTTTCTAACTAATCTGTCTCTCATCTTTTAATTTCAGCCCGAACGCTACCCTTCAGGTCAGAGCCGCATCACACTTCTTGTCTCCCTTCTCACCGGGCAGGCAGCTGAGTGGGCTACAGCGGTCCTGAGATCCGACACGGATGCTGGCTACTCCTACCCAGAATTCACCCACCAGCTCAGGGCCACTTTCCAGCATCCTGACAGCAAGGTGCATGTTGGCTCCTGCCTTTACCGTCTGCAGTAGGGAGACCTGCAGATGAGCTCTCGCCCCCTTCAGTCAAGCCCCACTACTCACCAGACTCATCCCATCACCATCGCCATCGGAGACCACCAAGAAGACCTCACCTTTTACCTCCCTTGCCTCACCTCACCCCCTCTCATCCCCTCTCAGGTCCTCCTGGCACGGTACCACCCCGCGGCCATCTGTTCTCTCTCTCTGCAGGGGAGCAGAAGGCCATGGAGGAGTACATTGCTAAAGAGCTTCGCTACGAAACCATCCAGCCTTCATCCTCCCCCGTAGCCGCAGGGTTCCTCTTTGTTAAGAAGAAAGACAGGGATCTCCGTCCTTGTGTCAACTATTGAGGGCTAAATAAACTGACAGTCAAGAACCGTCATCCACTCCCACTTACCAACACTGCCCTGGACGCCCTGTCTGGTCCTTCCATGTTTACCAAACTGGACCTTCAGAGCACCTACAACCTCATCCGCATCAGAGAGGGTGACGAGTGGAAGACGGCCTTTATAACTCCCACCGGCCCAGCAGCCTTCCAACAGTTCATTAATGACGTTCTTCGTGACATGCTGGGTCGTTGGTGTTTTGTGTACCTGGGTGACATTCTCATCTACTCTAAGACCCCTGAGGAGCACACCCAGCACGTCAGGGCAGCGCTCAAGAGGTTGCTGGCCCACCAGCAGTTCTGTAAGTTGGAGAAGTGCGCTTTCCACCAGTGCATCCACCACATTTCTTGATTTCGTCATTTCCTCCCAAGGTGTGGCCATGGACCCCCAGAAGCTGGATGCTGTGCATAATTGGCCCCTATGCGAGACACTTAAGCAGCTTCAGCACTTTCTGGGGTTTGCTAACTTCTATTGATGCTTTATCCGGGACTTCAGTTCGGCTGCGGCACCTCCTACTGCCCTCGCCAAACCTTCCCAGACACCCTTTGAACTCAACCCTGAATCCACTAAAGCCTTTCACCACCTCTGTCACCTCTGCACCTCTGCACCCATCCTTCTTCACCCAGATCCAACAAATGAACCAAGCCATTTGTTGTGGAAGTGGATGCCTCCGATGTGGGCGTAGGAGCCGTTCTCTACCAGTGAGGTCCAGACCAGAAACTGCATCCGTGCTGTTTCTTCTCCCGGAATTTCAACCCCACTCAGCGGCAATACGGAGTAGGGGACCGCAAGCTGTTGGCCATCAAGTGGGCTCTGGAGGAGTGGCGTCACTGGCTCGAGGGTGGCAGAGACCCATCAAACAGACCATCAAAACCTAATCTCCATACAACAGACCAAACAGCTCAAACCCAGACAGGCGTGGTGGGCACTGTTCTTTGAACAGTTAAACTTCACACTATCTTACCGTCCTCTCTCGACAACACCAGATAGAGAGGCCCCAGGTGGACCCCGTGCCTGTTCTGTCACCACAATTCATCCTGTCTCATCTCAGGTGGGAGTTCCTCGCTGCCCCTTTTCTCACATCGCACTGGATTTCGTCACCGGCCTGCCAGAATCTGAGGGAAAGAACACCACCCTCGCCATTGCTGATCGCTTCTTCAAGGTTGTGCACCTGGTGGCTCTTGCTGGACTCCCCATAGAGTTACCATAGAGTTAGTATTAGAGCACGTAGTCGGATTGCATGGGTTCCCCAGGGACATCCTCTCAGATAGAGGGCCCCAGTTGACAGGCCTTCTGCCATCTTATCAACTCCACCTGCAGTCTCTCATCGGGCTTCCATCCCCAGAATTAGCGGACCAACTAACAACTGGAGCGCTTCCTGCAGTGTTTTGTCGTGGATCACCAGCGCTCCTGGGCCCGCTACCTCATTTGGGCTGAGCTTTCTCACAACGTGCTCACCTCCTCTGCCACCGGGCTCAGTCCATTTGAGGTATGCAATGGTTTCCAGCGTCCGATGTTTGAACACCAAGAGCCGGAGGTTGACGTACCGGCCCAACAGCAGGTCCGCACCACCATCCAGCGGGCCAACGCATGCCATACCCTACAACACCGCCGCCGGCACCCACAGGGACGAATGTTCCACTTTGGTGACAGGGTTTGGCTGTCCACCCATAACCTGCACCTCCGCACCAAGTCAAAAAAGCTCACCCCCTGCTCCTCCTCCGCCTTGGATCACTGACGGTGGTCCTGCCTACACTGTCCGGCAGATCCACGACTTGCGACGCTGTGGCCAGGGTACCCAGTACTTAGTCGACTGGGAAGGCTACGGTCTGGAGGAACGGTCTTGGGTCTCTGGTCGGTTCATCCTGGACCTTTCCCTCATCTAGGACTGCTATCATCGGGTATCCTTTCAGTTGGGTCCATGTGGGGGGGGATATTACTGTCACACGTACCTGTCAAGTGATGCGCTAGGGGTCCCAGAAGTCACGGGGTATAATAACAGGAAACAGGTGACACACAGTGCTCAGACATTGAGACCCATGCTAAGCTCAACTCCAGTCTACTGGTAGCTTGAGTACTCCGGTCTCTGTGAGAACACAGGTTCCTGGTGGGAATCTGAACCCTCTTGTGGAGCGTTCTCAGAACAAGGTGCGTGGTTTACCAACTCTTGTGTGTCCGTGATTGGGTTCATCCGCCACGCTACACTGGGCTAACTGTGAGTTCAGGTATTTTCTCGTCTCCTCATCCTTAACAAGTGTAGGAAGTTCCTTAAATTCCTTAGATGTACATCTGTGGACTTTTAAGTTCTCTTTCAAGATCACCCAGCTCCAAGATTTCTTTGTTTAGATATGTTGGCTCTTTTATAATCCTTTCTTGAATTTTAATTAAAAAGAATTTATTGTCTCTTCCGTAATTTCTTTTAATCACAGCATTGCTAGAAAGACTGTCAGTTTTCAAGGCCTCCAGTGTATTTAATCCAAATTATGATGTCATTTTGGTTAATTTATTAACATTCTGTATACAAATAATTTCATCATAATAATAGACATTTAGTTCCAGAACACTCACGTACTCATAAACCTATTCAAATATTGAGGAAATATGAGGAAAACTATCACATTGAACAGCCCTTTTAAAATATATTCTGTTTCACTAAATGGCCTATGTGGTTGTGCTTATAGATTTACATACCCCTTGCAGAATTTGTGAAGTATTGCCAATTTTTTTGATCAAACTTATATTTTTTTTAAGGATAGTTTTCAGCCGTTTATTATCATTTAGTGGTATGTTTTGTTATATATAACTTAAAATCACCCAATGGCCCTGGTCAAATGTTACGTACCTTTGAATGTTTGGCCTGATGATATACACAGGTTGACACTCACTGGTGTCAAAGTACCTGCAGGAAAATTTTGTTTGGAAAACTTCTTTAGAAATCAAATAAAGGATAAAAAGAAATCAATTTTTTAAATGCCAAACAGTAGTGTTCAAGTGGAAAAGTAGTTTTGTTGATACCAAACCACAGTCTGGTAGACAACCAGAGATTTCAGCCGCAACTGTCATCCAGATTTTTTGGGACACAAGAAGAGGACTTCACCGTCAGTAAAACCTGCATGACCGATCCAGAAGACAAGACCAGCAGAAAAAAGGTGAAGATCATGCAGTTCATGCAAGATAAGTCCAAGTATAAGTGTGGGCAGCTTTACCACCTGAGAAAATAAAGTACCTCATTCACGGTAATCACAAAAGACTGCAAACTGTCATTGATGCTGAAGCAAGCAATACACAGTATTAAGATCTAAGGATGCAAATGTTTGAACAGGGACCATCTCATTCTTTTTTGTTCATTCTTGTGATTGAATGTGAATTTTGATCAATTATATTTCCCTTAAATAAGATACAGATCTTACAAATAGTGCCACAATATGTAAACTAGTAAGTAGACTCCATGCAGCGTAATACATTAGCAGCACAGTGCAATGCAGAAACAGCAGGATTACTGTCCCTGATCTAAAATGGCCTTGACTCAGTGACAGTTTCTTTTGCACTGGTACAAATAATGCAGCAGTCAGATAGCAGATCACAGTTTCAAATGCAACAAAAAGACATTACCCAAGCCTACATAGATTGTAGGAGTGTTAACCGAAAACAAGGAATGCAAAATAAAATACTGTAAAAACTAAAATAAAGTACAGACTCAGTTGAGAGTAAGATACTAAAGTGACCTTTGTTCATTTTACTAATTATGCATTATGAATGGGTTCAGACAGAGTTGCTGCCTCTGGCAGCTTGTGGCCATGACTGGGGACAAACACCTGACCAAGAACTGCAGTCATAGGTCAAAAAAGACCCTCAGGGAAGGTGATAGTAGAAGGTGGGGGAGCAAAAATGATTACCAGGTCATGTGTTTATAAATGTTAGAGGGGGATCAGTAGTGCTGGCCATACTGATAAAATTACCTCAAAGTTAAATCAGTTCAAGCTCCAGAGCATTTGACAGTCAGAACAATGGAAATGTTATACCATGTCATAAACCTTAATCAAACACCACATTAAGAGACTGTTAGATGTCTGTATTTTACTGTTAAGTTTTACTGTTATGTTAAAACTAAATTAATATATTTATTTAGTGATCATTTAAATGCAAAAATGACAATGACGCCGCTCACAGTGTTGACTGGTAGTTTTATTTCCATTCATACTAAAGATTGCAAGTTAACACTGACTTGATTAAAACCTGGTGCAATTTGACTTTGGGGAGTTCTTAACAAACCAAGAATTTATTATTGTGGCAGAGCAAGCATGTACCTGTAAAGAGGCAGTTATGTGGAACAGCATACCTTTCACACGTGATAATCCAGCAAAACAGTACAAGGATATGTGTTTTTTCTTTAACATGGAAAATAAAACACTTTTACCAGTATGATGTCTGGAGTTTAGTAAATGTGAGTTTATAACTGTCTTTATGAATTTATTTAAGCGTTTGCTGTGTGCATTTCTACAGCTAAACTTATTGTGCTAGCTTAGGGTGCTAACTAAACTTTGGGCGACTATTATGAGGAAAAAGTTGGACTAGATGATTTGACCTTTAGCTTTTTTTTCGGATTTCTGCTGTGGTGTTCTAGTGTCTTTTAGCTTTGTGCAGGGAGGTATGTGGAAATCTAATTGATTAAAAAGAGAGAAGCCTCAGTTACTCCAGCTTGGGAATGGGGTATGATTTTTCAAATGCTCAGCCAATAGTCAAGTTTATGCATCCTTTTTTAATATTTACTTTTGTTTTAATCCCCAGCCAGTTAATTTAGGCAAGACTGGCTATATAACAAGACTGAGCACGAGATAGATTATAAAAGAGAATGGCAGGCTTGAGGACCTTGAACTGGCTAAGAAGCATAGAGTGTCTAAGCTGCAGAGCCAACAGAAATGTAGCCTGTTTAGCTTGTTTCAATATTTCTAAACGTCTCAGTGCATGTATTATGATGCAGTTAGAAAAGCAGAATACTTAGGTGATTATTGATGTTTAAAAATTTTCTATGATAGATACGCATGAGTTTCCTTACTAAGAGCCAAGAGTAAAGGAGAGACCTATGGGTGGTGGTTAGAGACAGGCTAGAACAGAGGCCAAAAGTCAAATTGTGTAATCCTCTATACCTCAAAGCCAAGTCAGAATATCAGTACTATCTCCCTTTGGGGAAGAGACGTAACTTCATTGCAGGAAATACAGTCATTTAAAATCAAGTTGCCCAGATCTCCAGAAGTGTAGAGATTATATTTTTGTCAACTCTTGTATGTGGCTATTATGGTTGAGTCAGAGAAGACTGTTAGAATCAGTGTTAGGAGCAAGAACCTGTAGTAATCCCCACTTTGTATGATGATTTTGGGAATAGTATCCATGAGTAACATTGAACCAAAGGCAGTTAAAATTCTGAGGTACACTGGCTCAGGCGGTAGCAGGATAGTGGCAGGGCGCTAGGTCACAGTGGAATCTGTGTCCCAAACTTCGGTGCACACGTGTTTTTCATTCGACTGCACACCAAATCTTAATGAATGTGCATTCAAACAGTTGGTAAACAAATTGATGTCACTGGCCGGGGAGGGGACATCGCAAGCAGTGCATGATGAAGTGGAAGTGTGGCAAGCGACTGGGGGTCAATGCTAGGCTAAGAGTTAACGCTAGCCAGCCAGCTATCCCGTCCATCTTCCAAGCCAATGTTTGCTCCCATTGAAAAGAAACTGCATCTGACTTAAACAAGCTACCAGTCATGAGTTCAGAGACTGCTGTGTTTTTGTTTTTATGGAGACATGGCTTAGCAACAGCGTTCTGAAAAGCTATGCAGATTAGCAACATGTTAACATACTGTAGTAACCCAAGGCTCCAGGCCCGTGTTCGGGTTCGGGCAGAGAATCTAAACAGTTCACATGATACGTCAGCATGTCCGCCATACTGCGCGTGGTGAAAGCATCATGTAAACCTCCAGAGTTTGTGAAAAGTTAGCTAAAGAGCTAACAACAATCTTAATAATTAGTGCCTACGTTTAGCCAAATCGTTTTTTGCTTGAACACAGGAATGTATAGCTTTGCTAGCTTAGCCTGGTTTACCTAAGGTTAAGGTTTATAAAATGGGATTTTAAAATGGCCAAATATAAAGCAAGTTTTCAGCCTTACCTATGAAATGTAATCCCTTGGGATCTGGTTGGAGCGTACAGCCCCAAGCAGAACATGCATGAGGTATCTTTATCCCCTACTTCACTCCACAGCAGTGCCTCTCGCAATATGGTGGCAACGTTGACGTACGATGCAGCTGGTCATGCGGCGTCTAATAATTATCTATATCTGTGGTCAGTCTAGTAATATTCTATGTCTGTGGTCAGTCTAGTAATATTCTATGTCTGTGGTCAGTCTAGTAATATTCTATGTCTATGATCTAGTCTAGTAATATTCTATGTCTATGATCTAGTCTAGTAATATTCCACATCTATGGTGAGTCTAGTAATATTCCATGTCTGTGGTCAGTCTAGTAATAGACTTTGCTTTCCCAAATGTAGTCAAAGAACACTGAATGGGGACGCATTAAGAGAGGCTGCAACCTACGGCGGCTCTGCCAACCTGGAGGAGTACACGACATCAGTGAATGGCTACATCAGTAAGTGCATCGATGACATTACTGTCTCCAAGACCATCCCCACACGCCCCATCCAGAAGCCATGGATGACTGCAGAGGTGAGAATCGGAGACACTGCCTTCCGATCAGATGATAAGGATGCCCTGAAAACAGCAAGGGCCAACCTGTCCAGGGCCTTCAGTGCAGTAAAGCAGAAAATCCACAACTTCCAGGATACTGGGGATGTATGGCACATGTGACGGGCCATTCAGGCCATCACAACCTTCACCTGCCTGTGCACTGAATCCAAAAGCACAATCACATCTATGCATAGTTTGAAGCCTAAAACAACATGGCAGTGAGGAAGAGCAGCCCATGTGCTGATGAGTTGGCAGATGTTCTCACAGGTATTTTCAATATCTTTCTGAGCACCACCATCGTTCCAACATTCTTCAAAGCCACCACCATCATCATCGCCATGCCAAAGTTGTCAGTGTCCTGCCTCAATGACTGTCGTCTGCTCGCACTCACACCCATCATCATGAAGTGCTTTGAGAGGCTCATCATGAGGCACACAATATCACAGCTCGCTGGACCCCCTGCAGTTTGTGTATCGTCCCATTGGCTCGATGGTTGATGCCCTCACCACCACCCTTCACCTAGCCCTCAACCACCTGGATAAAAAGGACACTTAAGTGAAAATGCTTCAGGCCAGCATTCAGCACCATCATTCCTCAGTATCTGATTGGGCACTGAGACAGCTGGGCCAAAACACCGCGCCCTGTAACTGGATCCTGGGTTGGATCTCCAGCACCACCACACTGAGCACAGGGGCCCCCAAATGCTGTGCTCAACCCTCTGATTTTAACACTGTGCAGCAATGCACATCTTAAATCACATTATCAGGGTCAGTGATGACACAATTGTAGTGGATTTGATCAGGAATTATGAGGTTGCATACAGAGAAGAGATGCAGTGGCTAACAGACTGGTTCATATCCAACACCTGGCCCTGTACATGGATAAAATGTAAGAGATGGTTGTCAACCTAAGGAAGGCACAAAGTAATCACTCCCCACTTAAACATCAATGGCTCTTCAGTGGATATCATCTGGATCACCAAGTTCCTTAGTGTTCACATCATGGATAACCTCACGTGCACCCTCAGCACCAGCTCCATCACCAAGAAAGCCCACCAGCATCTCTATGTCCTGCAGAGACTAAGGAGAGCACACGAATCCTCTACACATTATGCAGAAGATCATGAGGACAGCTGAGATCATTGGGGTCTCTCTCTCTCCCCTTTACAGACATTTATGTTGCAGGTTGCATCTGCATAGCCAGCAGCATTGCAGATGATCCCACACACCCTTCATGCACCCTCTTCTCCCTCCTCCTTTCAGGCAAAAGGTTCTGAGGAGTCATCATTGCTGTTTCAGATTAAGTAAGGTCTTTTTAGTGCGGTGCTGTTGCAGAGTATATATTTCCATGATCATTGTAGAGGTTACGCCACCCTTGTCTGTTCCAGTCTACGTGCAGTTGCTGAATAATCACCTGTGGTTAGTCAGGGGCCATGTGGAGTACCCAAAAAAAGGCTCAGGTGAATTAGTATCCTGAGGTGTTTTCAGCCCATGTGGTGAGACCTGCTTAGTCTTGTGCAAGGCATGAATGAGGAGTATAGCTGCAAGCCAGATGTTTGACAAAACAGATACAGCTCAGTTAAACAGGCAAGCCTAAATATAGAATCAGTGTGAGGTCACTTTATTGCTTAAAGGTGTGGTTACTTTTGAGGAGAGAGAGAAGAGGCCTAGTGGAAGCTCATGCAGCATGAAAAAAAACTTGTTAAACAGTCTTTTTATTGTTCTTACTCTATGTATTGCATATATTGTTGAGTAGGGGTGCCCATCTCAGTGATCCTGGTTTTGGTATTCATCACGACCTTTCCCACTACTAACATGACCTCTACTTCACCACACTCCACGTCTAAATAAAACATTGACCTACCATTTATGAATGTGCCCTGATCCATGTAACAGACATTAGAATCAGAAATCTTCATTGGTTTTTTTGCTTATGGTTGCAAAGACACAAAATCTGTAGAAAAACCTCAGTATGAAATACACTATGCTTAAATTCCCTAATGCTGGGTATAAATACTACAGATAAGTAACTTACAGTTAAGCATGTTATTGCTATAATAAAGATCAGTAGCATATTAGTAATAATTAACATAAGTAGTGATATTCACATGGTAAGACTAAGATATAATAAGATAAAATAAGATATTGCACATAATGTTTTAGCACCAGATAAGAACATTGCACAGTATTGCACATGGTTTACTGTTGCACATCAAGCAAAATAGTGCACATGGCGATACACAGTCTATTACACCGATTATTTTGTGGACAGAGAGAGGAGTTGTAAAGTCTGATGTGGGAAGGATTTCCTGTGTTTTTTAGTGGAGCACTTTAAGCTGGTAAATGTGTGGCCACAGAGCCATCTTTCCTGATCAGTTTGCTAAGTGTGTCTGCTACTTTCATGGTGCCACACCAGCACACCACAACAGAAAACATGGCGCTGGACACTACAGGCTTGTAGAATATCTGCAACATGGTGCTTGTAGGAAGTATAGCCTACGTTCATGTGGCCAGAGAGTTCTTAGACCAGTCAGACTGTCAGACTTACATCCCTGCAGGTGGATGTACTGTGGCCTGTCAGGTAGTCTATAATCCACATTACAAAGGAAGCATGAACTTGCATAACAAATATCTTACTCCCCAGAAGGGCTGGCTGAATGGCGTTTAAGGCACTGGAGAAATCTAAGAATGTACTTGGGTTGTCAAAGTGGCAATAGGCACAGTGCAGCAGGTAGGTGATGGCATTGGCCACTAGGTCTCTTAGATCTTGTGACAAAGCTTTATGTCCCCTGATCTAGACTTAAACAAAAAGATGACAGGGCCGTTGCAGTTGCTGCTCCATGTTTGTGGAATCAGCTGCCACCCAGCATAAGAAGTGCTCCAAGTATTACTGCTTTTTTTTTTAATCAAAGCTAAAAATACATTTGCATTCCATGGCCGCCTTGGTTCCCTGATGTTTCATTTCATTTTACTTTATTTTATTTCTTATTATATGTGTGTGCTTGTGTGAGAATGTATAGTCCCTCTGTTAGTCTGTACAGCACTTTGGTCAGTGACAGCTGTGTTTAATGTGCTTTAAAAATAAACTTTACATACTTACTTTTACTTTTACTCCAATCTTAGCCTGATAGGCAAACTGGAGGGGATCTTGCGCTGGCTTAACCAGAGGGCAGAGGGTGTCCAGGAGCGGAGGGAGTCCACTCCATTGTTCGAATTCGGCATCTGACCACTCCAAGCAGCTCCAAAGGAGAACAGGCAACTGGGACTGACGAGAATAGCCACTTTCCTTATCTGACAAAAGTAGCGTGCGTTGAAAGCTCGATGTCTGATTATCCACAACTCTGGGAGATTGTTGGTCGTCATAGAGGCTCCACTTCTCGGGAGAGCTACCGATTATCGTGGAAGGCTGCTGATCGTCGTGGAGGCCCCCGCCTCGGGAAGGTTACCGGTCTTCGTGAAGTGCCCCCCACGACACAGACCGCCATGACACTTTCATCTGTGCTGCAGCCAATCCTGCAGCACATCAGTAATATTGGGTGCACCTGTGAACGAAGGTTTGCTCACACACCCACTCACGTTTGCAGCAGACATCCAACCCCGCCCCCATATACAATCAGTCCCATCTTAAAATCAGTCCTATCCATCCACCACACTAGCTGGTGATATGGTGCAAGAAGGAAAGCAGTAGGATGGAGAGCTGTATTTAGATATAACACTGATGGAGGAAGCAGGAGCGCTGTGTGCCATGAGGATCATGCTGGAGCTGGAGGAGATGCTGGGATGAGGCCTGCTGTTGAAACTTTTCTGTTACAGCCTTGTTACAGCTTTCTTCTTTCCCTCCTTTAACTTCACTGACAAGCGCCTTTGTGCCTCCTTGGCTGCCTCCTTGTCATCTGACCTGAATATTTATCATTCAGAAGGGCTTTGATGTCTTTGGTGACCCATGGCTTGTTGTTGGGGAAGCAGTGTATGGATTACACTTTAATAGTGTTATCAACACAGAAGTTGATGTACTCTGTGACACAGTCTGTGAGGTTATCAGAAACTGCAGGGTGCGCCGTAGGATGGCTGCACCAGCAAGAGCTCTGAGTCAGTTTACTGGGGAGACAGAACGAGGGACTCTGGATGCGTGTGCCTGAAAAATGCACTGCTCTCTGACTCTTGAGCTGCTGACCATTAAAGTTAGACCTTTTAACCACCAAAGGGAGTTTAGTTCAGTTCTCCTTTTTGTTGTTTACATCCCCCCCACATGCCGATAAAGCTTTGGCTATGGACGGACTGTATGACGTCATCAGTGGACTTGAGAACACTAATCCAGATACAGCCTTGATTGTGCTGGGAGACTTTAACAGAGCCAATATGAAGAAAGTTCTCCCTAAATACTACTAACACATCTCCTTCTCTACAAGAAGTGATCAAACATTGGATCATTGTTACACTCCATTCAAGGACTGCTACAAACCCTTCCCCAGACCAGCTTTTGGTAAGGCAGACGATTGTTCTGTACTGCTGCTGTCTGCATACAGACAAAGACTTAAACAGGAAAAACCAGTTCCCAGTGACTTCTACAAATGGGACAGTGAGGCTGAGGGAGTCTTACAGGACTGCTTTGAGACAACTGACTGGCAGATATTT
>JBBPCX010062934.1:0-12500 GCA_037974365.1 Hydrocynus forskahlii | reverse complement strand
AACCAATGGGAAATCAATGTCAGGCCCGATGCCGGCTGTTCAGTAAGTGTAGCTGCAATTGTAAACAAGAATAAACAAGAACGCAAACACGTCCTCTATAACATACAGTAACAACGCGTGTTTTCTATCACTTGCACAAACACTCAGATGTCTGTTGTACACACTCTCACTTTATCTGGCAGTACACACACACACACACACACTTTCTCTCACTCCCTCCATAATGCAAATGCTCTCCCTTTCAATCAAGCCCAAACAGACAGTTCAGGGCGGCGGGCGGCGTCTGAGCGGAGGGACCTGGAGTTTAGATTGCTTGGTTGTCGGCGTGCCTCCATCCGCTGTCCCTGGAGCCACTTAGTGAGGGAAACACAGCACACCCCGATCCAATGAACCCTGTGGAGAGAGCGGGAGCGAGTCGGAGAGGGAGAGAGAGGCTGGTGAGAGCTGATTTGATTGTGCTGTTGGCCTCTAAGAACCAGCCGGAGCAGCTGTGTGTTAAGAGGGCTGCACGTGCTTCACGGAAATGAGCAAAAACCCAAAAAATGTCACATTTACCCAGTTTCACCCCTCATAATGAATACAGCCAATCATCCAAAACATGTTTGGTGTGTGAAGTTTGCTTCTTTCGTTTTATAGTACCAGACAGGGTCCTCCAGTGGGGAAAAGCTTTGAAGTTTCAGTTTGTCTACGGTGTTCGGGAGTGTTTGGGAATCTAGAGGACTGTGCAAAAGTCTCGAGTTTCTTTACATTTCGCATTGAATCAAAAATACTATTTTCTGCCCGTCAAACTGGCAGCTGGTGGCCAGGTGGTTAGGGCGTTCGCCCTGCGATCAGAAGGTTTTGGATTCAAATCCCAAGACTGCTAGTGGCACCACTGAGGTTCCCTTGAATAAGATACCGTCCCCACACACTGCTCCCCGGGCGCTGTGTTCCTGGCTGCCCGCTGCTTCACTTGCTGAATGGGTTTAAATACAGAGAAAAAATTTCATGCTGTGGTGTGTTCATGTATGGCAGAATGGTCACTTTACACTTATCTATGGCATATTGAGAAGATTAAATGAAAGCAATAGGAACAAATGTTTTACTGCGAGAGGCTGCCAAGTGCCTAAAGATACAAGGTGCATCTTCTCAAGTCCATCCTGTTGTCATGACAACATTTTGACCAATCAGAAAGCAGTGATGAGGTCAACTCAACTGTGGCCCAAGTTTAGCCCTGCCGTCGAGCAGCACGAGTCGCTTTATTTGTAGTGGAATTTTTTGTCTTCCCAGCACGATGTGGTTCCTTGTGTCAGTGGAAAAGCGCCACAAACTGATCCTCTCTAGATCCAACAGTGTACTGCAGTGTGGCGTTTGGAGAGAGGAAGTAAGATGAAAATGAAAAGCTCTCCAAACTAAGGTGAAGGGCGTGTTTATCATCCAAAACGGCCAAAGGCCATGGATTTTGCATGCTGCAAATGAGGCAGGACATCCTCTCACACACTGCAGGCACACACACCTGCGCGTACATCACCGATGATGACATTAAAACCGCTAATCCATAAGCGTCCTCACCTTGCTTCTTGTGTTATTAATTGTCCTGTGTTATTATTCCCTGGGTGGACCGTGTTTTCTAAAACCGGCCGGCAGGGAAAAAAGGACGAGCGCAGGGACACGAGGGTGAATTAAGATACATTCCCCTCACCAGAGCAGATCAAGCCTGGATGCGTCGCACGTTTGACTGCACGCTCACACACACGCACGCACACACACGCACGCGCACACGCACGCTCACACACACACACGCACACATACGCACGCACACTCACGCGCACACACACACACGCACACATACGCACGCACACTCACACGCGCACACACACACACGCACATATACGCACGCACATATACGCACGCACACTCACGCACACACACGCACGCACACACACACACGCGCACACACACGCACACATACGCACGCACACTCACACGCGCACACATACATTTTAACCCTGTAATGCAGTCGTGCATCAACACATTTAGGGGATACATATCCTCCCCAGAAAACACACTTAAATACTGCATTTCTCAGCAAATATTAGTGCCGTTTCTATTTATTGATACTTTAAGATATTGGAGCAATTAAAACATCAAGTAGAACGGAGGGTGTAACTTTTGCACAGAACACTTTTTCTTCCTGAGAACCCCAGACATGCAGAGACCTGGGAGAGGTGAGGACCAATCAGAGAGCTTGGATTTGTTTACAGGTGTTCGGCTGATATGGAGAGGAGGAACATGAAACCCACCCATCTCTCCAACATACAAAAGCAATAAGCCACGTAAGGTGGTGTGTTTCACTGATTCTGCCACCGGGAAAAGTTTTACTCTGATCTACACTGTCATAAGGTCACATATCATTGGATGAGATTGGACTATTTTTGGATCAAAAACACACCGAAATGAAGGTCAGGGAATGGAAAGCTTTTCTGAAGTGTTCCTGCTCTCACGACGCGCAGCAGCACGTGGCGGGCTGCAGGAGGCCGGTCCTGAGGGTCTGGTGCCACAGAGGTATTTAGGAACGTATTAATTTGTAAAGCGAAGAGTAAGAGAGATTAAAGGCGCAGACAGTGATGATGAGGAAGACAGATTGCTGCAGATTGCAGGAGGGCAATAAGGCATAAATTACAGGGCAGCGGGTAAGTAGAGTAATCGGCCTTTATAATCACAGAGAGAGGGAGAAAGAGAGAGGGAGAGAGAGAGAGGGAGAGGAGAAAGAGACACAGAAAGGAGAAGAAAGTGAGAGAGAGAGAGAGAGAAATGAGAAAGAAAGCCAGAAAGAGAGAAAGGAAAAAGCTAGAAAGAAAGAAAGGAAAAAGAGAGGGCGAGAGAGAGAGAGAGAGAGAAGTGGGCTATGTCGGCTCCATCACATCACTGTCAAGGGTACTGTTCTGACGCCTTTTCCCCCTAAAACCCAGAAACACACACACACACACACACACACACACACACACACACAAACCCCCCCAGCGTGAGCGTGATTTTCCTGACCTCACGCTCGCAGTGGTTCTTCCTGGGAGACCAAAAGTGAAGCCCCAGCTCCTCTGACCCCCCCAGAGGCCTCATGTCTCCGCCGCTGTTTACGCAAAGTCGTGACTCGCAAACGACAACAAATGATTATTCAGAACTGGCTGAGTCCGCCCCACACAGCTGCCTGCGACAGATTCAGACGCAGCACTTTCTGCCCCACTGGGCTGCACTGGGAGCTGCACTGCACGCGCCACTGCTGGCCTTCAAACACGGCCTGAGTCATTTACCCACACTGCTCTGCAATAACCTGGTCTGATTTGACCGAAGTCTCCAAATTATCCAATTAAAATCATCTCATTCTTACATGATCTTTAGCTTCAGTAGTCTCTTAGTGTTTGAGAAACATGAAGAATCGTACGATAAATAAGTACAGAGACCAAATAAAACAACGTGGCAACATTTCTCAGCAGTCTGGCAATGCAAAAGTGGGGCCCAAAAGAGTTCACACTGATAATCTGGGATAGTTTTTCATTTAAACCACAACATAAAACAATAAGGTCTTTCAGAATTTGGAAACATTGAACTCAAAGAAAAGTTCTGATTAGTTCAGTGAAATTGTCCATAGTCTGAACTATTTTTCAGTCACTGTTAACATTTAAGCGAACCTCTGACACTGACCATGTTAAAGCCTTTCAACAGAAAGATTAGTGTGTGTGAGTCTCCTCTCTTTCACTGAAGTTTTCAAGTTTCAAGTTTATTGTCACATACAGATAGCAGCGGAACTTCAGTACCAGGAATGAAATTCTTGGAGCCTCCTCAAGTTTTGCACAGTAAATAAAATAAAAAAAACAAGTAAAATAAAAGTAGTAAAATAGTAAAAGTACTCATCTAGTAAAATAAATAGTACCATCATAAGGTGCATAGTAGACAGTGTTTGACACTGGATATATAAAATGTCTTGCAAGGATTTATAAGATGTCTGTAGTGCAAATTAAGTGTCTGTAGTGCAAAGTGTGTGTTCAGTCAACTTTCAGATGGATCTGATCAAACTTGTGGAGTTTGAGTCGTGTTATCATTACAACAGAAGGGGAGTCAAAGAAATCATTACATTTCCAAGAAAGCCATTGAAATGTTTAAAAGACAGTAGGTAATTATTGGATAAATTGTCTGATAATATCATTTGTGATAAACTTCAGAAACAAATTAGAAAAGATTCAAAATATAAGGATTAACAGTGATAGTCAGTACCGCAGCCCCATCAACACTCAAAGACACAAACATGAATGAGCTGATGGCCGGCTAGCAGTGATGTGAGAATACAGTCAAGCCCAAGACTACGAGGCGGGAGGACGTCACACTTCTTACTGCAGCCTTTAGCTGGAGCACAGCAATGCAGACCCTGCAACGACTTTCATTAAAACACAAGTGAGGACTAATCAGAGTGTCTGGCCAAACTTAGCAATGGGTAGCACCGTCACTTCACAGCAAGAAGGTCCTGGGTTTGATTCCCAGCTGGTGTGGTTGACGGTCCTTTCTGTGTGGAGTTTGCATGGTCTCCTCATGTCTATGTAGGTTTCCATCTGAAGTTCCGGTTTCCTCCCACAGTCTAAAGACATGCAAGTCAGGTGGAGATGCTAAATTGCCACTAGGTGTGAGCGTGTGTGAGATCAAGATTCAAGGTTTCTTTATTGTCATCGGCAGCTGTGAACACATATATAGTGTGATAAGACGTTTCTCTCCACGGACCAGCAACGTTCAACAAAAACATTCCAATAAATAGACAATACACCGATGGAACAGTATAGCGTGAATGAGATGTAAATCTGAGACAATATAATAGATAGACAAAACTGCGGTCTAACAGTATAGTGTGAATGGGATGTAACTCGTCTAGACTGAATAATATTGCACCATAAATATACAATTGCAAAAGAGGCAGTTAGCAACAATTAACAAGGAGTGGTGATATTTACCTCTGGACCAAGCAGTCATGGGTTCGAATCCTACCTTCAGCAGACCACCACTGGGTTCCTGAGCAAGACCCTTAACCCCAAGTTGTTCCAGGGAGACTGCCCCCTGTAGTTAGGGAATGGAAGTCGCTTTGGATAAAAGCGTCTGCTAAATGCCGTAAATGTAAATGTAACCACACTGAGTGAGTGTAAATGATAAGCTTACCGAATAACAGGACATAAGGGTGCCTGTTGTGGCTGTAAACGGAAGGTGAAGTGCAGGTGAAAATCCAGAGAGTAAAATGAGAGGAAAACAGAGTATGAAGTGAGGTAGTGCGGTTGTGTGGTCCTTGGTTAGGCAGTGAGAGTGTTTGTCTGTATGTTTGCCCTGTGACGGACTGCAGACCTGTGTTCCTCCACCTTTCACCCCGTGAGCACTGGGATAGACTCCAGCACCCCCGCCACCCTGGATAGGAAAAGTGGCTCAGATAATGGATGGATGTCTGACCAACCTGGCAAGGAGGAAGATGTTCAGGAGCCTCCCATCCATCAAGTGCTTTGTAATTCAGAATGAATCCAGTCTTACTACACATGTGCATTATGCGGTTACCCATGAGCATTAGCACTCCATGTACAGTATAATTCACGCTTGATCTCCTTGCTGGGGTTTGGATTTGAAATGTTCATTTCTTATTTATTTGCTAAAAGCTCTTCTCTGTGATTGTATCAATCTTTAAGTAGCCCCCCACCCCCACCCCAACACAACACACACATACACACACACACATACACACTCACAACAAAAATCAGTTGTTGCACTGTTCCTCTGGTCTGTCCTTTCTATTGCCATCGCAATTCAGATTGCCGACTGTCCCCGGAGACTCATTAGTAAAGGAGGTTTCAGCAGGAAAATAACGGTGAACCACCACAATCACAGCAAGGCACCGTGGCTGATACTGCCCAGCACAAGAGAGCCGCGTCCAAAAAGGGACGGGGATGATCACCACATAGTTTAATAATTAGGGCACAGACTGTGTGTATATATACTGGGACTTACATTCAATTCCATAGACTTTAATATGGAGTTGTTCCCCCTTTGCAGCTATAACAGCTTCTACTCTTCTTTGCAGGCTTTCTACAATACTTTGGAGTTTCTGTGGGAATTTGTGTCCCATTCATTCTGTAGAGCATTTATGAGGTCAGACACTGATGTTGGATGAGAAGGTCTGGATCACTATCTCCATTCCAGTTCATCCCAAAGGTGTTGGATGGGGTTGAGTTCAGGACTGTTCTTAATTTTTGCTGCTCTTAACTTAGTTCTGTCCACTTTCTGCCGTGACAAAGCAAATTTCCCACTTGTGGGACTAATAAAAGCTTATCTTATCTTATCTACAAGAGACCTAAAACAAGAACATAATGGCCCACCATGAATTAAAAGAATTTTTAAAAATCGAATTTAAAAAAATCATGTTTTTAAACACAAATTTGAAAGGATCCAGCATCTGAGCAGATCTAATATGTAAACATCTTTGGATCTGTTTAATGATACTATCTTAAATATGTTTAAGCATGTATTAGGAAAACTAACAGAAATAGTCAACCTCAAACAGTTGACGGTATCATACACTACTAGTCAAACGTTTTGGCACACACTGAGATTTTCTACTTTTGTAAGTTACCCACTTAATTACCAAAAATACCCTCAATATTCTTTGCTAAATAATACATTTGCAGTATGTTCACCCAACTGAGTTCCTTAATTAACCAGAAAATGTCATTTTTTATCACTACTGACAAAAAGCCTAAAATAATATTACCTAATTTAACTATAATTATAACGTGGATCACTGGACAAGTGCTAGATATTTAACAAGCTGTTACGAGTGCATTTAAAGTTAAAGGACAGTCTAGAATTTGACTCTGCATCACCACACAACCAGTTAATAGGACGTCAGATATGAACCATTACACATTATAAAGGAAACTTTGACGTATTTTCATTTATAGCTGTCCACTCAACAGCTTTCCAGTGTTTAACAAGAATCTAAATCTGCAGTTTATGAAATAAATGGATAAAAACCTGTGGTATGCAAAAACTTTTGATCTGTAGTGTAAATCTGCCACCAGCCAGAATGTTAGAGTGAAAATTATGCCTGATTAGATAAGTAAAAACTCTAAAAATGAGAAATATTTGATATTTCAGATGTTTTCACTTGCCAAGATATGTTTCTAGGAGTCACTTTCCTCTCTCTCTCTCTCTCTCTCTCTCTCTCTCCCCCTAAAGTCTAGCCCCTGTCTTTCTTTCTCTCTCTTATGCAGCGGGTTGGGTGAGGTGACGAGAGGACAAAACTGTCCCCCACAGGGCTGAAAGAGAGGAGAGCAGGTGGCAGAAAGAGAGAGAGAGAGAGAGAGAGAGAGAGAGAGAGAGTAGAAAAAAGTAGAAAAGAAGACAGAGCATGAGAGAGAGAACGATCACGTCCTGAGGGCCCCGGCACATGCATACACACACACACCGACACACAGACACTCAGACACGCACACACACACACAAAGCCTGTGAGTTTTGACAGTAGCTCAGAGGCGTGCGGTTGAGAAGTGAAACACACAGTTCTCTCCCGTCCAGGCGGTGGACGGGCCTTCGAGCGGCTCTGGGGTTCCAGCGCGGCTGTGTGCGGAGCGAGCCGAGCCTAATCAACAAAGCCTTCCATAATGCACCGCAGCGTAGCATGGCATTGCGAAACAGCGCGGCCAGTACAGAAAGCAGAGCGCGGCCCTTTTGGACAGCCCGGAGTAGCCCGAGGCCACGCTGGTCCTGCACAGCAGCTGAGCTGACCGCAGTCGAGCGACACACACAGAAGGGTCTCACTCTGTCTCACTCTGGCAGTCCCACAAGGCCGCGCTCAAACTAGCCCATGGCATCGCCTCTGCGCTCGCATGAGAGATTCAGAGAAAAGATGAAGCTGAATACCAACCGGTCAGCGCAGTGCGGAGGACTAGTGAAGGAGAGGACGACGGGTAGTGCAGTAGGAACAATCAAAGTCACAATAATCACCTGTATTCCTGTATGGCAGTGTACAAACGTGCCCTGAACACGTTTTGTCGATTCAGTGAAAAGCCAGAACAGAGTGTCCAATTAAATATTGCATTTTTTTCATATAGCACTATCTCGATCTGCCTGATAGAAAATAAACCCTAAAATTAACGTGATTGGAGAACAAAACAACTTAAATATTAGAGGTGCCATAACTTTTTCACAGCTTTCTCATTTTATGTTTTATTTTGTCATAATTTGTTAAATTTTGTGAATTAACCATGATCGTATGTTAAAATGATCACATTTTTGCGTATTTTTGCATCACTTTTAGTAACACAAATCCACATAAACATGTCATAGGAAAGATTATTATGTTTTAAATGAAGTTACACCACAACATTATCTTAACATTTTTACAATTCTAAGTAATGGACTAAAATGTTACCAAACTGTCAACGTGTGTGAACATCATGTTGAAAACATTCATCTGCATTTAAAAACTATACTAGTGTCCACGGTATATTCTGTTTACCACACTCTTTTTTGCACAGGTTCATTTTATGCTGTGTCGTACCATCACAAGTTTTATAGAATCTTTTCTATATATGAAACTATATAGTATAGTAACAAGTATTGTACGTATTGAATGAGTATGTGTTCTTCCTAAGAGGAGTTTACAATGAGCTAAAGCACATGGTAAGATGAGACAAGATAAACCTTTATTAGTCCCACAAGCGGGAAATTTGCATTGTCATGGCAGAAAGTGGACAGAAACAAAGAGCAGCATAAATTAAAATCAATGGAATAGAATAAAGTAGAATAAAATATTAAACCAACAGAACAGTATAAAATGTGCTCTATACAATCTAGGAATATAAAATAGAATTAAAAAATGTGTATTGCAAAAATGCATACATAAAAAAAAATATATATATATATACACACACACACTACCGGTCAAAAGTTTTAGAACACCCCCAAGCTTTCTTTTATTGAAATTCAAACAGTTCAAGTCCACTGCATATCATGAAATGGTACAAAGGACAGTGCTGAACTGCAAGAGGTTTAAAAATGGTAAGGTTACCCAGAAGTGGGAAATAATTCTGTAGCTCCATGCAGGACCTCTGGTATGTGGCGAGTTGGTCGGTTCGTCCTACAGCAAGATAGTGACCCAAAACATAAGTCCAAGCTCTACCAGGAGTACCTCAGAAAACAGAACAAGATGGTGAGCTGGAGAACATGGAGTGGCCAGAAGTCTCCAGACTTACACCCCATCAAGCAGCTTTAGGATGAACTGGACAGAAGAGTGAAAACAGAGCAGCCTATACGTGCCGCACACTTATGGGAACTTCTGCAGCAGAGCTGGGAAGAACTTTCTGCAGAATGAACAATGAGACACTGAATCGCTTGAATTTCAATACGAAAAAAACTGAAAAATTGGGGTGTTCTAAAACTTTTAACCGAACACTGTGGATACACACACACACACACGCACACACAAGTACACAATGGAGTGACAGGCATTGACAAACAGTAGTAATTCACCCAAAGAATTGACACAAGTTAAATTATTACTAATCAACAATATATTACTGTTCTTTATTAGTAATAATAATAAACAGTATGATTAAGTGAAACCCAAAGTAACTCCTTACTTTTGAACGAGGTGTTATAGTGTTCCTCATGAGAAATTAGTCACGAACAAGACCGGTATCATAAAGCGGTAGTTTATTCCAAAGTTTACTAAATTAGAATCAATATAAGAATCATCACCAATGAGAACCACAAGGAAAATAAACACACAATAAACAAACAAATAAATAAATAAATACTTTTTTTTAATCTTGATAATTTTTATTGTGATCTGTTCTACGTTACAGGCAATAATACTGACAAACTCTTGACATGTTATTATGCTCGTAAGCCCACACAGAACAGAACCTTACCTCAGCCTAAGTGTAATTACTTTCATCTTGACTGAGGAACAGATCCACTTAATGTATCTACTCAGACAATACGACATAAAATAAATAGTGTTTCACATTAAACACTCTCTCGCTCTTAGACTCATTACTGCGGATATGTTTTCCTGCTTCATAAACTTCAGTCACGACTTATATTCAGCGTTTTTACATAAACACAAAATGATAAACATCATAATCACATGACACACATATCACATTTACTGCTTTTTACAGTGAGGGCGGTTTGAATTGACCAGTTCTTCAGTCACATTTTCTCGTACTTTCGAAACTCACTCCGCTGACCTCGCCCACAACTGAAGGGAAAAAAAATGCCAAGAAACAACTCATGTCTCTCAACACGAGCAGTTCCCCAAGAAACAAAACACATTTATCGAGCTTAGGGGTGGAGGTGGAGATGGTGGGTGGTGAGGTCTGGTGGTGCCCCAGGCAAATGCCATGGTTGCCAGGGTCTAGAAACGCCCGAGCTCTACTCATTCATTCCTGCCTTCTTACGTGTTGACTATTTAACACTATTATAAAGGGCTCAAACGGAGTCTGTCCTGTCAAACTTGTTACTCATTCATTCTAAGGAATTATTAAGTGAAATCTCTAGTTTTGGATGTAATCAGTTCATGATCCTTCAGGACCATAGAATAGTCTTCATAGACTCTGTTGGTGCTGTAGCTCTACAGACCTCTTTGCTCCATACTCCATAATCCCTAGTAACAACCTGGAAACACTACAGCAACTATCTACACTGTCAACATCATAGACCTGTTAGGACCACAGTTTGCAATGGAGATTAATCAGTGCCGAAGCTCTCGGCTCTAAAGACCTCTCAGTATCAAAACCTTGATCACCCTATACGTCACAATCCTAGTAACAACCTGGGACACCCCAGCAACTATCTATACTGGTAACATCTTAGACCTGTTAGGATCATAGTTTACTTTACAGACGAGTGTTTATAGCTCTTAGCTCTTAAGACCTCTTAATGTCAAAACCCTGTTAGCAGCATACAGCATGCTCCCAATTAACAACCCGGAATACCACAGTAACTACCCGTATTTTGCTTAAAAATCAGTTCACAAACTTTTCCCCTCAGTTTTTGTAGCACTGAAGTCCATGCGATACTTCTTAGGCAGATGATTATTCTTGAAGTACAGTAAGTGAACTGTCCTTATAAGTGAGTGAAAGTTTAATTACTTTTCCATTCCGCAGTAAAATCTCTGTCGGTCTCCGGCTGGCCTTGTGGCTCCAGGTCTCCGTCCTGCTGCGGCGGGGAGCCCCCTACCCACCAGCCCTGAATGTCAACAGGAGCAGAGCAGCTTTAATATTTAATTCCCTGAGACCTTACACACACACACACACACACACACACACACCCTCAACAGCAGCCTCACATATACATTGATATGAAGACTAAACTTACTGTAGTGGACAACCTCACACATGCCACACAAATACACAGACAAACACACACAAACTAATATACACACACACACACAAACTAATATACACACACACAACCTTCACACAGCCTCTTCAGCAGCCTCACATATACACTGATATGAAGACTCACCTTACGGTAGCGGACAACCTCACACACACATATACACACAGACAAACGCACACACAAACTAATACACACACACACACATACACACACACAAAAAAAAAACCTTCACACAGCCTCTTCAGCAGCCTCACATATACACTGATATGAAGACTCACCTTACTGTAGTGGACAACCTCACACATGCCATGCGCGTACACAAAAAAACACACACACACAAATACACAGACATACACACACACACACACACACACACACACACACAACCTTCACACAGCCTCTTCAGAAGCCTCACATATACATTGATATGAAGACTCACCTTACTGTAGTGGACAACCTCACACACATATACACTCACACACACACACACACACACACACACATGTAACGTCCCCTAAGACAAACACACTCAATCTGCTCTCGTCTGTACTGCACTTCTGAACAAATTGAACTGCCGGCCGCAATAGCTTTCTCTCTCCATCCATCCCTTTCTCCACCTCGTGCATACTGAACACTGATAAAGAAAAGTGAGAGAGAGAGAGCGAGAGAGAGAGGAGTAAAAGAGAGAGAGAAAAGAGAAAGAGAGAAAAAAGACAAAGAGAGAAAGAGAGTGAAAGAAAATACTGAAAGAGAAAGAGAGAAGAGAAAGAGATCAAAGAGAAAGAGAATGAGAATGAAAGAAAGAACAGAAAGAGAGTGAGAGCCAGAGAAAAGAGAGAGAGACAGGGGAGAGAGGGAGGTAAGAGAGATGGGGTGAAAGAAAACAGAAGCGATTGATATAAATGATACGGTGGGTGAGGTGGGCTCCCCTGAGCTGTACTATGGGGTCCGCTCGATGCCAATCGATGTTGGGAGGGCCAGGCATTCGTCTTAATTCAGACTAATTAGGACAGAGGCTGTGTGTGTGTGTGTGTGTGTGTGTGTGAGTGTGTGTGTGTGTGTGTGTGTGTGTGTGTGTGTGCGTGTGTGTGTGT
>JBBPCX010062923.1:0-14063 GCA_037974365.1 Hydrocynus forskahlii | reverse complement strand
AGAGAGAGAGAGAGAGAGAGAGAGAGAGAGAGAGAGAGAGAGAGAGAGAGAGAGAGATAAACATAAGACTCGGGCATGTTGGACTTGCAGGCAGCTCCAAGGCAGACAGATCGTGTTTGCATGTGTGTTTTCCTAAGGACTCTGTGCATGGCAGTGCCATCACACACACACCAGGCAATCTTTCACACAAACCGGTGAGTTCACTTTTACTACACACACACTTTTCCATACGCACTCACCACCCTCAGCTCTCCAGTCTGAGTGGGCTGCCTTGCAGCAGTGCAGTAGCTGAATCTGTTTCTGATGTACAGTCCTGACTCTCTGTAGAGGATTAGTGTGTTCTGAAGCCACAGTGAAGGAAGAAAAAGCAGCTGGAATTTCGTGTTTCACTGAGTTGTTCTGCATTTCAGGACAGCTGCCCTGTGACGGGATTCAGTGTGAAGTAATTTGCGTGTTGAGAGCGTTTTCGTTCATTTGAAAGGAGAACTTGCATCTCAGAAATGTGCTGAAGGAGTGCAAAAAGCCAATGAGGGGTCTCTGAAGCGATGCACTATTAAAAATAATGGTGGTAGCGAGGGGTCTTTGTGTGATGCCACAGAAGAACTTTAAAGAATCTTTCAGTGGGTTTCAGTGGTTTAAGGAACCACAGGAAATGTAAGCTTTTTTAAAGCTTAAAGGTTCAATTGGTGAAGAACATATACGTCATATGGAGGTTTTTCATGTTTCGTTTACAAAAATTGCTCTTAAAATACAAATGGAACTAAACTGAGCTAAAATATGAATTCACTGTTTTCCTAATGTCACATAAACATATGAACACATACCTGTCTATTCAGTCCACAGCAGTCCAGCTCTGCTGATTCACAGTGAAAGTTATATTATAAGGAGTTTTTCAGCTTTTTGGCCGCTTTTTGAATAAAGAGCAGAACAGAACAGGGCAGCCAATCCGAGTTAATTTACATATATCAGCCTTAAAGCCACAGCAATGCAAACAGCCTGTTTAACGTTAGGTGATAAAGAGAGACTGGAAAATAGTCATCTAAAATTAATTATGACTGTTTTTGTTAAACAGGACTCCATTAGTATTGAAAGCAGAATTCAGGAAAAAAAAATTAAACACAAGAAAAATGTAGCATCACTTTTGTAAATGACATAATTGTCAAAATATAAAGTAATCATTCAAGACAGGAACCCTTTAGAAACCTTTATTCTCAGGAGTGTTAAAGTGAACCTGAGTGTCTTGATTCGGTGATTATAAAGCTATCATAAAGTATCAGAAAGCCCTCAGGAAGTCTTACAGTTGATAAGATAATAAAAAGTTGTATTAAGTTGCTCTCTGGGGGTCTGGAGCACATGTACGCCTGCCCTTCTAACATCACAGCTGAATGATTTTCGTAGCCAGCCTTGTTTTTCTGGAAGAAATCTTCAAAGATTTCCTTCCCACAGTGTTGGGACCCCTTTCGCGGCCCTCCCTGACTGTAAATGGGTGAAGGTTTTTTTATTTTGTGTGGTAGGAGGGGTTCTTTCACTCAGAGTGCCTGCTTTAAAAGGTCAGAGCTTAATCTCTTTGCAAATTTCTTGCCTTTTTAAAATTGTCTTACCTCAGCTGGAAGGTAAATGTGGCCAATGGATGCCAGTGTCAAGTCCATTAGCATGTATGAGGGAGACGAAGGAATGAGAGGGGTGTGTGTGTGTGTGTGTGTGTGTGTGTGTGTGTGTGTGAATGTGACTACAGGGCCTCATCTCTCACCTCAGACTCAGCACCATTAGAAAGATTTCAGCAGCACATGCTGATCTCTCTGAGAATCTGTACGACCTAATGTTCTCACACAGGATATGTGTCTGTGTTTATGTGTGTGTGTGTGTGTGTGTGCATAGGGAGTATATTTACAGGGACATGGGATATATGCTTTGCGGGCCTGAAACACCCCCAGATTTCAGAATTGTTTAACTACAACAACTCAAAAAACTTTAATATACATTTGAATAAAGCACAACATAACACTTTTAGGCACAACATAGAAAAGACTTGTACTTAGAAATGTGCTTGTTTCATGGTACAGTTTGTACTATTGGCAGTCACATGTTTTTTAAATAAATAAATAAATAAATAAAACTCGTTTATGCATTGTTTTCTGCAACTAGTCGTGCACAGTGTCTATTAATGTGCTTAACATTTAACATATTAAATTTAATATAAAATATAGGCTCCTTAAACATAAG
This sequence comes from Hydrocynus forskahlii, assembly GCA_037974365.1. Taxonomy (NCBI): domain Eukaryota; kingdom Metazoa; phylum Chordata; class Actinopteri; order Characiformes; family Alestidae; genus Hydrocynus; species Hydrocynus forskahlii. Next base: position 11,840 of record JBBPCX010062923.1, on the reverse strand, counting down.
ACAGTTTAAGTGTCCAGGCGTTTTGTACCCCAGTGTTGATTTTAAAACATAAAACTGATCCTCTTCAGATTTATGCAGCTCACTTGAAGTCAAAAGTTATTCTTTAGGCTAAAATTCACTTACGGTGTTTTGTGCAAGTGATCACTGGAGATCAAGTTCTATCATATTGTATAAACTTTATCATTTAGTCAAGTGAAGTCAAATAGGTTTTATTGTGATTTCGACCATATACACACAGCACATAGTGAAATGAGACAGGATCATGGAGCAACACAAGAGCAGATCAGAATAGAACACAAGACCACAAGTGCAAACAGGACAGAAGAGCGTGCAAGAAATATACAAGTTAGTGCAATTTAATGTACAAACCAAAGACATCTGGGCAAAAATGTACTATTAAGAGACCAATTTCTCATGTAAAAGAGACTATTTCCTTTGGATCATTTATGAATTTTTCTCACAATATAAATGTCAGCTGGTGATTTGCAGTACATATTTAAAGCAAAATAGAGGACTGTTGGTTGCCCAGATGGTTAAAGTGGTTTAATCTGATGTTGACCGACAGGCATGGATCCACCAAACAACTTGTCACAAAAATGACCACAGATTTTAATTATAAGCCCTCCTGACCAAAACCCAACCAAGATGTAGCATCAGTATTGTTGGTATATAATAGGCCTCCCATTGGGAAACCACTGCTATCAAACTGAACATTTATAAATTCCTCTGAGAAAACCTGGGGAAGAATTCCACCCACACTGGCAACCATTCTAACTGACATCAACTCAATTTTTCTGGAGTATTTACTCACAATAAATTGTTCAAAACTTGTGTAACAGCATTCCAAAGAGTCCTGGGACTGGTGTGAGAAAGTCAGCCCTCTTTATTACCACTTGCTTTGTGTTTTCTCCAGTGTGTGAGTGTGTTTGTGCTTCTCCCAAGATGCAAAACTTACGAAACTGTTCACGTTTTCCTTAAACCTCCTGTACAATTCACTTTCAATGGTACGGTTTACTTCCTTACCTCAGATGTAGTCAGTGAGTCGGGATTCATGACTGGGGTTCCAAAGTTTGCCTCTTAAGTTATTTCATTTACATTTGTAGCATTTAGCAGACACTTTTATCCAAAGCGACTTCCATTCCCTAACTACAGGGGGCGGTCTCCCTGGAGGAACTGGGGGTTAAGGGTCTTGCTCGGGTAGGATTCGAACCCATGATCTCTTGGTCCCGTGGCAAGTATCCTACCCACTAGGCCACCACCACCCCAGTACCACCTATTAGGTTGATGGATCCAACAAGTAAAGGAAACTTACACTCTAGTGGTTAGCAGTTGCTGCCTAAATCAACACACATTTGCCTCAACCTACATTAAATTGTTAAGTGATCTTGAACAGACTTGCCTGTGTAGTTTCCTACACTGCATGACACACCATAATCTTTTAAAATGTACCTGAAAAACAGCAGCCATCCTAAAGCCTATATTTCATCCATACTCTTGGTTTGAGGAAACTCCTTATGGGAAGGTTTGTCCACTTGGTAGCCATGTTGGTAATATACCTGGGCAATTATGGTACATTCCATTTGAACTGATAAGTCATAATTGCCCAGTTCCCAGCTGGCCGTTTCAATTGGAAAACCCCTTGAAGTTGGATTTCCAACTGAGAAATCACTAACCTCACCTCAAAATCCAAGATGGCCGCTCCATCCATCAACAGTAGTGAAAACTGTTGTAAATAAAACTGGCAAAAAGTGGCTTGACAGGTTAAATCTCACCCTTACCTTATTTTAAACTTCTTATTTGTGCTTTTTTGTCTGTTGTCTTATGTCTGTTGCACTATATGTAGACTGTGGACCCTGAACTTCACCACTTTGTCTCTCTGTGTACTTGTATATGGCCGAGATGACAATTTCACTTAACTTTGACTTTGACTAAAACTTGCCTTTCTGACATGTCATACTCAAGAGTGATGTCATTCCCAGCTCCGAGATCCAAGGAACATGAAACACAGCATTTTTTCCACGCATACATGAATTGTATGAATTCCACTCATGCCTAAATTTTGGAATTGGAAGTGATCTATAAATCCCAAGCTGAAAGTCACATTAACATTTCAAAAAATATGTTCACAACTGATAGTAAAATCAGAGAAAAATTGTATCATTTGTAGCATTTAGTTTAAATAATGCATTATTTCAGGTTGTACTGGCTCCTCAGGCTTGTTGGGTTACCAGCCCCATTGGCTCTTTTACCTGAGGGATAGGGCTTTACCGGAAACATCCTCACAGTTCTAATGCCAAACTAATGAAACAAACTTCAGAGACCAAACACCTCTTGACCAAGTGATTATGTTTGGTGTAAGTGTAAAACAATTTTGTGTTAGGCCAGCGTTCAGAAGGTGTAGATTTGTAAGATTTGTAAGCTGCTTAATAGAAATGGATAAATCCATACAATGGCAGGCAGGTGTTTCAGAACACTGAGGTGTGTGGGACTAAACCCCTGCTATCACCTCAACATCCCGGCCTGTTGGAGAAGAACGTTTGGCTCCTCACTATCAAACGGTATGCAGAGTCTCTCTCCCCCCTCAGCAGAACAGAGACCCATACATGGAGCTGAGATTTGGGCTTGACTCTGATTAATGCGTGTATCCTTTAATAACGGCTGATTGTAAGCAGACGCAGGGCCTTGTATGGTCTCTGCTTGTGTTGCTGTTGCTCGCCTGAGCCAAAGTAAAAGGGGGAGGTGCGTGAATACGTGTGTGCAAAGTGCTAGAAAGGAAGGGAGAGAGGATTATACCGTTAAGAAAAGAAAAGGAGTGTCTGGAAGTGAGAGAAAGGGGAACTGAAAGGATGGAGAGGACGACTTGAAAGGAATGTTGTTTGGGAACCACAGTTGTTTTTCTTTTCTTGAGCTGTGGTCAAGTGTTTTGACCACACAAATCAAATTTATAGCTGCTAGGCCTGCGTAATGCATCAGTATCACAGTATCAGAAAGCTGCAGTATTGTAATGAGTGCTCTAATTAATTACAGTAATGTGCTGTAGGTATTCACATAACTGAACAATTTTTGTTTATTGTAAATGCTAATCTTTAACCACGTCATGCTATTGATTCATTAGTGCATTTTTATATATTGTAATCAGTTTTGTCCATATTGTACAGGATTAATAGCTACACTTAAATCTTTATATGCCATTTTCTACTCTTTTTTTAATAATTGCTCTAGTCTCTGTCAGAGGACTGCTACCTGACTTCATCTCAAAGGGGTTAACAAAATATCAGATTTTGAGCCAGATTCTGGCCTGATTTTTACTTATAACACCAACCCCTGGACGGCCCAGTGCTGAAGTGGGTACCATTGAGGCCAGTGAGAAGGTCCTGGATTTCTTCCCACTGTCCAAAGACATGCAGGTCAGGTGAATTGGAGACGGTAAAATGCCCCTAAGTGTGAGTGTGTGCATCAATGTTTTTATCTGTGTGTCTGCCCTGTGATATCCTCAAGGTATTTCCCTATAACCGCTGGGATAGACTCCAGGGACCCCAGGACTCTGAATAGGGATAAGTGGCTCAGATAAGAAATGAAAATCAACTCCAGGATAGACTTCGGTTTTTGTTCATTACCATTTCACAGCGGGGACGTCAGACAAGAGTTTTGGAAACACCATCGGAGTGTGGTGGAGTCCAGTGACCAGTGACTTTTAAACTACAGGTTTGATTCTGTTTGCTCCGTTCTGCACAGAACACACCAAAACCTCTGCAGGCACGGTGTCAACAAAACATTTGACAAATGGCTACATGCAAAGCAAGAGAAATGAGCTGCTATAAACTGTTTGGCGTGTTTGGCCTTGGTTGACCAGCGCTTCCCTGTTGTTGAGAAGACTGGATTTCATTGTCATATCCTGTAGCCTACATAATAAAATCATTTTATTCAGTTTAGTTTATGTGAACTGTTTATGTATATATTAGAAATAGATTTTATCAAAATGAAAATGTATTTTCTTTATTACCTTGTTGTCATGTCCCGGCCAACGGCCGCCATTGTTTTAGTTTGGTATTGTGACTTTTATTTTGACATATGTTCTCCGGCCAAGCGAGAGGACACAGCGGGCCGGTTGTTTAGGTTTATTGATTAGGGGTTTGGTTTGTTCTGGTTTTGTGTATACGTGTCTTTATTTTGTGTATGGGTGTCGGTCCACCGTCTACCTGGGTTTGAGTGTTCTGTTGAGGTTATTTTATTTGTATATAGGCCCTCGTGCCTTTTTGTTTTGTATTTGTAAATAAAATATGTCTGGAGACCTGCACACGTGCTTCCTTCCTGTGGTCATGAGACGTGACACGTGTAGTTTTTATGTTTAGTAACCTAGGCAGAGCTCACTAAAGGGAAACGGTTCCCCAGATGAGTCAGGAATGGGATGTTCACTGTAAAAAATATCATGATCTCATTATTACATCAGATTAAAAGTTGGTCAGACAGTGTAGAGGTTGTGATACCAAAGTTTGAAAGATGATAGCCGGAGGGCTGACCTGTCACGTTGACTGTGGATACAGTGGTGCGAACTGGTTCAGGGTTTCAGATTCAGCAGTACCACTTGGGTTGGGCTGAGTTCGGTTCAAGTTGACTTCTCGTCTCTATGTAAATCACATCCTGCCTCTCTCTCTCTCTGTCCTCCTCCCTCACAGACACAAACACAGTCAGATTTGAATACACTGCAACAGGAAAAAGATAGGCTTTACCTTGTCTTCCATTTGCCAAGCAAAGTTGGGCACAATTTGAGTGTTTCAGACATGGTCTCAGACAAATGTGACTGTATTCATTACCACTGGAACAGGCTGTGCTTGGATTTGTACATAAATCTACAGTATATAACTTTCTGGTTTTGTTATGACCCTGAACACAAACATGAGGAATGCAACCGAAATGAGGAAGCATCAGCGTCCTGCACTAATATGTATTGCATAAACATGCTTTCTTCCTTTTAAGGAGCAATTTTTAAACAGAGGTTTATATCTCCTGATCTATTTGTACAAACCGGATGATTCATTGGGCTCATCCGTCCCACTGCAACAAACAAAACAGCCAAGGTTCAAGGCATGTTCCAAATACTGCTGAAGACAGATTGAGATGCAGGTTACAGTGTGTTTAACCACAGGATGGAGGATGCTGGGCATGCACACTTTGGACATTAGGGACACAACTATGCCAAAGAAACACATTCCTCACCTGGACTCTAATCCAAAGAATGTGCATTGGATGAAAGTAACTCTTTAGAAAAGACTGGTTAATAGGCTTGTTAATAATTAGATACTTTCTTCTTTGGGGTGCTTAGTATTGGCTAACTCACTCTGTATGGCATTCAAATTTTGTAGCCTTTCATGCTAGGACAGTAAGGTCACACCACGGCCACTGGAATGGTCATCACTACTCATGAATGGAAGGGCAGTCTCTTGGTTGACCCAGAGCAGGGGTTGTCAAACTTTTGCAGCTCTAAGACTATGCAGAAGACCAATAAAGCTCCTGCAGCCCACAAGACAATCTAATTGACCCAGTCATGCAAAATGCAAACAATTTCAATTGGACAAATATCATCCTAGTAAATACCAGGAACATTTGAAGGGTTTCGATATCTAACCATTGATTGAAGATGGATAAATTCCATCCATCCATCCATTATCTGAGCCATTTATCCTAACCAAGGTTGCAGGGGGTGCACTCCACTGAGTTAACACTGTATTCTGCTGGAGGTCCATGTTGGTGGTCTGTAGGAGATGGGATGAACTTCTAGAGGTTCTGACACGACTCTTTCACTTATTTGCCCCAGCTGACTGGTCCATTGTGGTTCTCCTCATTCTTCTACAGGGAATGAGGAATGTCTCGGGGTTAAATAAAGACAACGTTCACTCCTCCTTGGATGCATGTGCTATTGTTGCAAAGGTCACCAGTCTCCATTCGACATGTCTTTGCTTTAGGATGGACAGATAATGGCAGATGGCCATAAAGGCTGCCTTTTTAGCGTACTTATTGTTAGCTATTGTCGCTGAGTCAGTGTGTAGAGAAACTGGCCTGGAAGACTGAGCATTTTGTTTTTGGTCTTTGTGTCTTCTGAGGTGAGCACAATAGCCCTGGGCTGAGAATGGATGTCAGGTAGACAAATTAACTGCCCCATTCTGTGAGTGTCTTAACCCCCTAAAGCCTGACAAAACACTGCAAAACAAGTAGGCCTGTCTAAGCCAGTGAGTCAGCACAGTTCTTCAGAATAGGTGTGACTGAAAAAGTCTGCTTTATTAGGAGCATTATGCTTCCGTAAAGCTTATCTTACATCAGATTTACCTTCTAAAACAAAAGCCTAGTTATTTTAAACCTCTGGCGCTCATTTCACTGCAGAGATAATGGAAATGGCTTGGGGGCAGCTGTGTTTTAGATAGTGTCTTTGAGTTATAGAGGGCTATAAAAGTGTCCATAAAAAACAAATTAAGCTTTGACTCAGTGCTGCATAAAGGGAGTAGTCCAGTCTCTGTATTTCAACAGTTGCCTCCCATTCGATGATAAGAATATTAGTTGGAGTTTCTGAAAAACAGAACGAGTGTGGTGTTTTTTCATTCATCTGCTGCTGGTCATGTTCCCAGACCACTGACTCACACTACATATCTCTTCAGGACATGGATGATGTTATTGGTTAAACTGGAAAATGTGTTTCACTCTGATGCTCCTCACAGGAACTTGGTTGCGAATGTTTTGGAACAAAGACAGTTATCAGTTCTATTTAAAGGGAATGTCACAGGGAGTTGGGGGTGACGTTCTAATTGGTCTCCTGAATCGCTCCCTTTTAACCTAAACCATCTGGATGTAAGTGTGGAAACACTGATGACGGAACCACTAACAGAGGAGAGCATCTACAGCCATGATGTCATTGAAGTTTGAGGTATTTCTATTAAAGGGTATTTAATAACGCTGATTTTAAACTTAGTTAACCTTTACAAGTCAATAGTTATTATTTTGGTTTTGCCATACTATTATAATCATTAGAATCATTAGTCATTAATGCTCAGTCAATCTGATACAAGTGTCCTGGTATGATATAACAACGGAACAGATGTTCAACAGACGTGAATGTTTACAGTGAAAACCGCAATAATACTGAAAACACATAGAGGTTGGGAAGAACAGTAATGAGGGAGTTATGGTGGTACAGTGGGACCACCATACCACCCTCATTACTGGAGCGACTGAGGCTCGTTTCAGTGTAGACATGTTCTTCCCATGGCATTGTGGGTTTCCACCGGGTTCTCCGGTTTCCTCCCATAGTGCAAATACATGTGTGTCAGGTGAACTGGAGATGCTACAGGTCTGAGTCTGTTTGTCAGTGTGTGTGCTCTCTAATAGACTAGCAACTTTTATTCGTTTACTTAAAATATCAAAAAGTTTAAAAATACAGCAATAATGAGAAGCAGGGCTGGTGGTGCGGTTCACTCTGAAATGCTGGTCAGGCAATGTACTGAAGCACCTACCAACAAACCTGGTGACTTGACAAACCTCAGTTACTTTTCTCAGAAACAGGAATACCTCTATCTGTGTCTACTCCATTCAGTGAGGGGCTGAGGGATGGATGATCTAATTGGCCTCATTCCAAACTTCTAAATGCCACACTAGATAGTATGTAGAACATAGTGTAGAGCATTCAGCAGTATGTTAAGTATGAAAGCGTGTTGTTTGGGGTGCAACTTACATCTCTAGTGAATAGTCGTCAAAAGAAAATCTCCCCTCAACACCCCAAAGTGTGCTGCAGAAATAATACTGTTCAGGTGCAGGGCATAAACAGTGATGCGGTGCTTATTTTAAGCTAAAAACAGGAAAGTGAGAACAGAAAATGAGGTAAAGGTGTGTCATATCATGCCATTGTGCTCTTGTATAAGAGCATGCATTACATCATTTTGCCTGGGGCCCCAAATAAACCAGCAGGGTCAGTGAGCTCAGACATGAACCCATCAGTTAACAAGGAACACCGTGGTCCAAGAAGACCATCCACATGGTGTAAGAAAGAAACAGAACAATCTGACCTGAATGTAGTCCATTTTGTCATACACACTTATGTATGCGGGCATGTGCAAGAGATCAAAGCCCTGGTGAAGATGTTGGACGCTTCAGGCCTTCCCTTCATTAGCCAAACTCACTGTCCCATTCCACCCTGTTACCCCATGCAGCTGGTATGCTAGGCTGCTGCTCTTTTAGTGGGCCCATGCTGCTCCGATGTTAGAGCCGGAACTTTGAGTCCATAATACAGGAGGCCAGATACCAATTAAGTTTCATTTAACGCACAACAGATTTCCGGCCCGCTCTTCTGTTCTTATGAGGTTGAAAGTTTAATTAGATCAGAATTAGACTAAGAGAAACGATGTATTTCTGGGATGCTAAATGGATTCACCTGCTGACATGTATGCATGTGAATGTTCCTGGCTGACCTCTGCTTCACTTGGTGAATGTGTTAAATGCAGAGAAAGTGTGTACACATATGACGAATGGACTTTTTACACATCCATGCTCAAATTGCTAGGCTTTTTTCTGGTAGGAAAATGGAATAAAATTGGAATTTACAATAATTATTTCTGAAAACTGAGTTTTTTTAAAGGGCTGGTGGCATCGTGATCATGATCAAATTAGTGGACTTTTTTTCTGATTAAAAAAGGGAATAAAATTTGACATTTTTATAATGCAATTCTAAAAATTGAGGGTTTTTTTTGTCAAGGCTAGTGGCATCTTGACCTCAGAATTGAACATTTGAACCAGCCTGACAATATGTATATTAATTTACTTCTAGAAACTACCTTAAACATACAGCTAAAGTTCAAAAACAAAAGAAGCAGACCTTCAACCTTAAACATGCCTGCAGCTGGACTAAATAATCACTCACACAAACTTTTTCTGTCTTCTTCTGCATAATCTGTGTACTGTACGTGCTTCAAAGTCGCTCTCCCAGCAGCACCGGGCGGCCAAGCTGTGGTGGAGTTCAGAGAGACGTGTCTGATACGGCTGCCAAGTTTACAGCACGCGGTTCCATGACATTCCAGAGGCCACTGTTCCGCATCAGGCCAGGAAACATCTCAACCCCCTGCAGTCCATGTAGGGTCTGCAGGATAAATAAAGCCCAGAAGGTTTAGACGATGCTGTACACAAGAACGTCCAGAACCGGTGCTGCACACAAAAAATGTCCATAAATGATAATATGGGGCCAGTTCTGCTCATCCTCTGCAGAGATAAAAGCTAGCAGTGAATAACATGAACTGGAGATGGAGGCGCGACAGTAGTAGGACTGTCATCCCTGGCCTGGAAAAGGTTCTGTAACTTCAGGTCCATGTTCATCAAAGCCTTCCTTGGTATGAGATTTTGCCTAAATATTGATTTTCCAAGCTTTTGTTCAAGCACATACTGAACTTCAACCTTCTGGGCCAAAGGTGGTTCCACCACCTGAAAGGTTCAGTGCTGACAACAACAACAAGGAGGTAAAATATGGAGAAGTTGACATTATTCCCAAAGGTTCTTCCTTTAGTTTTGCAGCTTCCTTAAAGAAAAGTGGCAAGATCAGAACTGATTTCTTTTTCATGCGATATGTTACAGTAATTAAACAAACCAAGCCCTTATTAAAACCATGCCTACATTTCTGATTGACAGTGAATGTCAGGGGTGTGGAACTCCAGTCCTGGAGGACCATGGTCCAGCACATTTTGGTGATTTCTCTGCTCAGAAACACCTGGTTAATTGTCAGGTTTGGTGAATGTGTTTGAGGAGGAGAACCATCAAACTGTGCTGGACACCGGCCCTCCAGGACCGGAGTTTGACACCCCTGGTGGCTGTCCAGTTGCTGTCCAGTTTGGCCTAATTTTAAGACCAGTCAAATTTGGCAATAGAAGACTAGTATCTCAGTGGCTTGGTTATTCAAAGACCAGGAAGTCCAAGTTCATGGTAGTGTTTGTTTACTTGAGGATCTGACGGAGAAATGGTTCATTCTGAATAGAGAAGTTTTTGTTGGTCTGAGCACTTGGAAATGAACAGAAATCTTCTCACGATGTGTTTCAGATGGGACGAGGGCATGGGTGGAAGTATGAGTGCTGTAATCTGATAAAATGGTGTGGGGGCGTTGAAGATAAACACAGCTCAAGGCCTGGCGCGACCCTCAGAAGGATATGTGCGTTTTTCTTGCTCCTCCATCGGACAGAAGACCGTATTAGGTCCAATTTCTGCTCCGTCTCCTTCATTCTCATGAGGCGGCTGTGGGGTTTCTCTCATTTCTCTCTTTTTCACCCTCTCTTTTTCTGTCTTCCCTCTCTTTCACTCTCCTTTTCTTCCTATTTTCTATCTACCTTTCTCATTCTCTCTCTTTTCTCTCTCTCCATCCTTTCTCTTTTACTCCCTCCCCCTCTCTTTTCCTCGTTTCCCCTCTCTTTCTCTCTCTCTCTTTTCATGTTTCCTGTATTTCTCTCCTTCTTTCTCTCCTCTCGTCTTTTCTGTTTTGCTCTCTGTCATTGTCTCTCTCATTCTCTTTTCCTCTGTCTTTCTTTCCTTCTCTCTCTCTCTTTGGGCTCTCTTTCTCAATTCCTTATCCCTCTTTTTCCCTTTCTTTTTCCCTTCTTACTCTCTCACTCTTTCCTTCCCTCTTTCCTCTATAAGACCCCTGTCTTTGTCTCTCTCTTTCTCCCATTCACACACACTTCTCTTTCTTCCCTCTCTCTTTTTCTCTTCTTCTTTCTCTCCCTCTCTCTCTTTGCTTTCTCTTTTTTCTTGTAGCTTTTCTCTGTTCTTTTTCCTCTCTCTCTCTCTCTCTCTCTCTCTCTCTCTTTCTCTCAGTAATCATTTAGGTAATAGAGGCCTGAAGAGCCAGGCATAATGCAGTCCAGGCCAAAGAGCTTTTGTTGGCTTTTTAAGGCATGAACGGAGCGGAGCTGCTGTGATTTGGTTGTTTTATGGAGCCAAATTCGTGGTTTTCATCTCAAACGCACAGTTCTGACAGGAGGAGGAGGTATTTGCTAAAGACACAAACACACACACACACACACACACATTCATGTGTTTTATTTGTTTCTCTCACTCTAGATATGCAAATACAGTCATGTTACCATCTGTCTGCCATTCATCCTGGTATTCAACCATGTTCATCCTAACCAAAGGCCTTTTTGATTAAGTAATTTCATGTGTAAATGCAGACCAAGTGTCCTTTTGTGTCTGGCATCAATAGCTTGAATAGTTACAGTGTCTGAAGTCATGAGCTCAATTCACTTGCCCTTTTGAGTGATGAATGAAATTGACTTGTAAAGACATGAACGTCATGTTTGTGACATCACTGGAAATGTCAAAGGCCAGTTACTGCCTTAAAGGAATTGTTTGACTCAAAATCAAAACTACAGTTTCCTCCCTTCCCCCAAACATAAAAAGTTTTGTCCTGGAGCTCCTAGGCTGTTGTACATAACAAGTAATGTAGGATAGAAACCAACAGTAAGCTGTACTACTCGCGCAAACAGTGTATTTTGAAGCAAGTATGAGATCATTTAAGCATACAGTTTGCTCACTTAAAGTGAGATGCTTCCTTTATTTCATATATCCTCCAATTCAACAAGTTCTTCTAACATGTCTTGACTACAGACATGCTGAATCAGATTTGGGGTCAGCGGAAATCAGCACCTGCGTTTGGTTTTAATGTAGATGTGGTCAATCTGCCCAGTGAAAGTGAGAGTAATGTTAATGCAGGCTTCTTTAAATGCTAATTGCTCAGTTTTGACATACAGTGGGGGGAATAATTATTTGATCCCCTGCTGAATTTGTAAGTTTGCTGACTTACAAAAAAATGAACAGTCTCT
>JBBPCX010062912.1:0-14066 GCA_037974365.1 Hydrocynus forskahlii | reverse complement strand
TTCTAAAGGCCCTATTCTGAGGAAGCCCAATAAAATCTAATTCATTCATTCATTACTTTAATTCTGCCTCATTTGACAACTAGGTAATAAGCAAAATTATATTTTGATTAAAAACTGTTTGATGTATTAGTTGATACAGTGGGATGTCCCAAGGCTGACGCATGGCAACTTGTCATGTCATCCTAATTGATGTGGCTGCCGTATTGGATTTTAAAGTTTTTCGTAGGTTATAAAGCCTGGTTCTCACCGAACAACACAAATACTCTTCAGACTAAGCTTCACAAAAGTCATCAGATGGCACAGCCAATCGCAAATGAGTGAAGAATCCGCCAACAGGATGTAGAGTCATGAATAAGCAAAGGTTTGATATGCTGTGCTTGGGACCCCATATTCAGGAAGCATTAAAAATCTGCACCGTTTGACCACTCGGGGTCAAAACATGTTCTTTTGATGTGTTTCTCTTAAACTGACTGTGTGGTTATGTCTTGTGAAACCCCAAAGCTGAAACAAAAATGTTCCTCCGATACAGCCGATCAAAACTAAGGGACAGTTTAATGGTTTAAGAGCTGATACATAGACTCAGGACTTCAGTCTTAGGATTTTGCATCATCTGACAGTTTCTGCATCATTTTACTACTAGAAGGGACTGCAGGCTTTATGAAAAGTGCTGTAACAATTTCAGTTATTTCAGTGTGCTTGGCCCCCTCATCAGTGCTAGCAGCTACATTTTATTATTCATTATGGAAATTATAGTTTCATTTTCTTTTTTATTAAAAATTGTCCTTTTAAGTTTTACCAATGGCTCCAGTCAACGTAATGAATTCTTTTTTCCTTGTGTCAGGTCATGGCCAGTGTGTGTGCAGAGTTTGTGTCTGTGATGCTAACTACACCGGCAGTGCGTGTGACTGTTCTCTGGATACCCAGTCCTGCGTGGCGACTAATGGACAGATCTGTAACGGCCGTGGGATATGCGAGTGCGGAATTTGTAAATGTACTGACCAAAAGTTCCAGGGGCCCACCTGTGAGATCTGCCCCACCTGTCCAGGAGTCTGCACCGAGCACAAGTGAGTTCAGACCAGTCCAGCTGTTCAGAATCACTGAACATTTTATTAGGTTCAAGGTCACTTTGTCATCAGCAGCTTGTGTACACGTACATAGTGAGATGAGACAGCGTTTCTCCATGGACCACAGTGCAACATACAGCAACATACAACAGTCAACAGAGTGCAGGTTACAACAGACAGGGGACATTAGACAGACAATAAATAGACAGCAAGTGTGGACATTACGTAAACCTTCTGGAGCGATGAGTCTTGCACTGTAGGTGTGATTACTGCAGGAGGCAGTTACACCATTGAACAGTTCCAGGGACGACAGAAAAACTACAATAAATAGACAATGTAGCGGAGTAACAGCAATGTGAGTGGGATGTGAAACTTAGTCTACCAGAATGAAAATATTTCACTGTATATACACATCATTGCACATGTGCATCTGGTTGCACTGGAGTCATGTTTCTTATTGCACAGGACAGTTAGCAGCATAGAAGAACCACAATGAGCAAGTGTAGAATTATAACAGTGACTGGGCGTTGGGGTGCCTGTACCGGCAGTAAACTGGGGTTACAGTATTAGCATGTCTTTTTCTGCTCACTGTATTAAAGGGCTAGCTTCTAACGCTTAAACTGCACGATACAGGCCTTGTGTCCAGTGTATGGCATTTAAGACTGGAGAACTTAAAGATGTGTGTGAGGAAAAGTGCAGCTACTTGAAGGACAAACTGCACATAGTGAAGAAAAAGGAAGATCTTCCACAGCCAAACAGCCAGCCCTACCTCTCCCACTGCAAAGAGCGTGACGCAAATGACTGCTGGTTCTACTTTACATATGCCACCACGAGCGACACTGTTGAAGTCTATGTGGTAGAGGAGCCTGGTAAGTGGGATAAAAGTTTTGATAATTAGTGTGGATGGGTTTATTATAGTTACAGCCTCGTCTTTTACTGATGGATTTACTGAAAGTGTAGAATTGGCAAAATAGCATTCCTTGTAATTACCGACTCAATGTTTGGTTCATTTATGGCAGGTAATCTTAATTACCACTCCATTTTCCTTCCCTTCCAGAGTGTCCACCCAGGCTATCCATTGTAGAGGCCTTTTTCTGATTGGTCTGGCCCTGCTCCTGATCTGGAAGCTCCTTGTGCTCATCCATGACCGCAGAGAGTTCACAAAGTTTGAGAAAGAGAAGATGAACACCAAGAGAGACATTTGACCCCAGTCAGGGAGATGTGAGCATCTGATGGTTCAGGAATCGTGTGACTGTGAACTGTAATGAAAATGTATTGTGCAAACTTCACTAAAGAAGTTTTGGAATTGATCAAATATTGATTTAAATAATCGTATTTAGATTATTTGTTCATTATTAAGTCTCAGTTTCAAATCATTTATATTGCTTAATATGCTTTTTTGTAAATCATTAAATTTTATCCTAATATTTCTGCTTTTTGAAAAAAGACTAGAAACCGTTTGCCTAGATTCTGAGTGGAGTTGTAAAGTGAGCTAAATAGTCAAAGTTAATGTGGTTTTAAAGTCCTTAAAATTCCTCCATGCCTTCATGAGCAAAGTTGGTTTTATTTAGTGCAGTAACATCTTAAAAGGACAAAGAAGAAAGAAAAGTCAGTGTGTGTATATAGAACCGAGCTTTGACTATTTTAGTGCTTGTATGAGTGTGTAAGAGAAATTAAAAAAAAGACTTAAGGGCATGTGTGTGTAGGTGTTTACATATGCGTGTGTTTGTATGTGTGTGTGTGAAGCTTAAGGGCAGATATGTGAGTGTGTCTGACCTGTGTTCCATCCCAATAGTGCCTTTTTACATGGTTCTGTTGCCTTTTCACACCTGGTCTCACCTCCGTCCTCATCCTCCCAGCAGCATCTCACCCTGCAGGCCGAGGGTTACAAAGGGTTCAAGGGTTTGATTGTTCTTATGTTGTCGCTGTTCTAACAAAAACGTATCTCTGGAGACAGAACATCCTCAACACTCTTTTCCAGGCTGTCACAATTAATCCCTAATCGTCTGATAGCAGTTATTTAAGATGGTTGTGATCATTTTTCACAACTGTCAGCTTTTGACTACAATATTACACTGCAACAAGGAGAATGGGAATTGCATGCAGGTGTATCAGTTAGATTTAGGTAAATAAATGTAAATGAGAGAAACTTTCCCAAGACATGAATCCTTCAAAAACAACAAGTTTTACCTGGATAATGTTCGTTTATATATATTTGCTACGGGCAACAGATTATCATTTCATGTTAAAATAGGGCTGTCCCAATTACTCAGTTTTAAAAATGAATCATTTAAAATGTACTTTCTTAATGAATATAATTTGTGATTGCTGTTCAAATGATAAACAAGCTGTTCTCCACAAAGGCGAGCAGTTAGCACTCAGTTCACTAATGTAGGCATCACTGAACAAGAGGACACCCACACCAGCAGGATCTCAAAAATGCACTTATTCAAATTGCAACCTGCATGTATATGAATAGTGAAAATAGTCACTCAGTTACTAGTACAGTTAACAATGAGAACCCTATACAACATATCAGTACAACCTACCAGGCAAAGAAAGGAAGTAAGGTAGCTAATCAGTTATTTTGGCCATTTGTCTGGTGGCCCAGAGTAAGAGACTCCACCAGTGCTTTATTTTGGTATTAACTTTTAAGTTTGTTTCAAACCCCTTTAGGACCGCTTTGGGCACAAGCAACAGAGAAGCTAACACGAGCAATGGCTAAGTTTACATACACATTTATTGAATGCCCATAGATACTTTCTCTTGGTCCAAATGCTGATTCTCCCTGGTCTGAGCCCCCCCTCCCAGCACACCCGTGTTTGACATGGCAGCCTTTCCTGTAATACAGTTTTTACCCTGGCCAACACAGCAAGCAGTTTTCCACTCCACTCACTTCATCCATTTTGCAGAAACACAGTACACACACGATCTTATTATAGGGGGTGGGGGGGAAACAGAGACCAAGACACCTATGCATGAACACTAAAGAAAAACTTTTACAAATTAACATGGCTGAAATGGCCCTTGCTCTGAAACGGTAATTATTATTTATTGTTATTATTGTAGAAGAACGTAAATGTGCAAAAATGACTTGGGTAAGCTTTTGTTGTTATTTGCGTACGCAGGTATGCCATTTCAGCCATAAAACATATGAGAATGTTCACATATCTTCATACATTAATGAATAAATCTGTACATGTTTTACCTTTACCCATAGTTGCTTCAGTAGGAGTATGGCAATGGCGATAATAATGAGCCCAAGCATGGGAAGCTGGTATAGCACAGCTCATTTCATATGCAGTAGGCTTTCAATAACAATTCTATTGGGGAACGGTGGGTGGGAAGCCTGTGCCCCAGTAGAGCTTTATGTCTAGCAACACCTTTGATCCTCTCCCTTTGCAGCTCTCTGTGCTCGGTATTGCTTGTATTCCTTGGTTAATTAGTGCCCGTAGCATGTCATACATTTTTCCACCAATAGATGTCCCCTGTGTTCATGTTCAGCTTCGACTTGGAGCCGTTCGGACACAGTAGGCTGTCAATCAGATGTTCGGACCGAACAGCTATTGGTCCGTGTCTTTGGGGGCGGGGCTTACGGTGCTTTATTACGCCAGCTGTACGTCAGCACGCGTCATTCTTCGACCGAACGGCGAAGGAGTAAGTACTCTCATGGACAACTCTAAAATATGTTTTTCTACTGCTTGTAGTTATCGTAAATGTACCCATTGACAGAATTGACTGTTGGACGTTATGCATTTATTCACACTGTAACTCGTTTTATATTCATGAAAATATTGATAATTAACGTTTGTAACCTCTTCAACAGTATTGTACTGCAGACATGAGGGCGACCCTGCTTTCTGTGCTTCTGCTGATGTTTTGTGGCTCTTTGTGGAGCTACAATCTGCGGGATATCTTCAAGAGACAGCCTGTGGACAGTATCATTGTGTGTATTTCTTCCTACTTCGCTTTAAACCCGCAGCTCCGCACTCAGCACATAAACCAAAATGTATCTACACACGAATGTAGGGTAGTACAAGTCTAGATCTGGAACGCTGAAGTCCAGCACAGTTTAGTGGTTTCTCTGATCAAACACACCTGAGTCATCATTTACAGAACACGTTTTGTTGATGCAAGTGTGTGCAGGAGTCTAAAACCACCTTAAACTTTTGTTAATATCATGTTAGTAAAGTAACTGAGATTTAGTGATTGATCTTAGTGTTGCAGGTCCATGTCATTCAACGTTTAATCTGCACATTTCAATTATAAATGGAAAAGGCCTGCAACCCACAGATAAATCTTCAAGCCTCGTCTTTTACCCATCAACAACTATTTCTGTCTGTTTCTCTCTTTTTTTTTAAATCAGAATGGAGGTCCCATCGGCTGTGACCCAGGCAAAAGGCTGGCGTTTGACCTGAACACCACACTTGAGGAGAGCGAACGCCTTAATGGCCGAGTCTGTCCGACCCCAGACCCGAGCAAACCCTGCTTCTTCTATGGAGACGGTAAGCCTCATTCCCACTGCACACTGCATGGGAGTATTTAATGAAGGAGGATTTCTCAACAAGCAGCAAGCTGAAAGTTAGGCTTTCTCCAAAAGAAACGTCCCTGGCCTTTCTTTGCACTGGACAATCCACATTTGATCTTGATATTTGAAATACACCAAAGCTGATACTGCTTTGTAATGTTAATCAGGTGGTCCTGTTTCCCAACTTCACATCTGCAGTACAAAGTGTTTGAACTGAAGTACATCCCTCTCCATTGTAAATCTAGAACGTAAAGCATCTCCCTTTCTCTCTCTCTCTCTCTCCCTCTCTCTCTCTCTCTCTCCTTCTTTGTGTTTTTTGTGTAGTTTTCAATCCATTCTTTGTGATTGAGGACATTGACTCAGGGAAGACTGACAGTTTCCTGGACAGGTAAAGACTTCATAATTCAGTATCTCTACATTGTAGTTTATCAGTATATTTAACAGAATGCATGGCGGTAATAAATGACGCAATGCATTATTGTTGTCTATGTCCCACTGCTGCTTCTGTAGTACCTCCAGTCACGTATTCTCAAAGTATATTTTCTTCCAAGATAGTCAAATTAAATCTGATCGTGGTACAATCTGGGATTTCATGTTCTAAATCATTCCAAGTGAATCTTATAGCGACAAGGTCGGAAGTGTCCTCCCCCAGTGTTGTGCACGAACGCGGTCAATGAATGGCGTTCACTGAACACGTACCTATTTTTTGTTGAAATGCTGAACTTAACGAACCAGTTTACAAATGCTGAACGGGGACGTGAGTGACGTTCACTCTCGCGAGACTGAACGCAACTCACGTTTTACGTTTGCTGATTACAGGCTAGCATGGTTGGAGCTTCGAGTTCAGACGCTTCTGCAGAAGGCAGTTTGTATAAACATTTGAGTCCCTTTTTTGAAGAAATCGGTGTAGATTTAAATGGGGAAAACCACACGTGTTTACTTTTAGTTCTGTTCTTTTCTGAGTACTTTAAAAGATTTCGTCTGAACGTTGCGTTTTAGGCCGACACGGTTTGTTTACATTGTGTTTATATTGTCTGAAAAAAATTTCCATATACTGTATACCTGCACCTCGTTTTTTTTTTTTCACTTTCAGCATAAAATGATGCGCTGGAGTCTACCGACACGAAGCCGTGGGAAAAAATGAAATGGAAAGATTACATTTTATTTTGTTCTTGTGTGTGTGCTTACCCAACAGCTACACCTTTAAGGTAGTTGGTGGGGGAACTTCCAGAAACAGCATCCGTTTATACAGTCAAGAGGAAATCCTCAAGTATAACAGCCTCACTTACAGGTAACAGGTGACACTTCAGATCACTGTGTTGTTTCTGTAGCGTTTTAAAGAGTGAATTTAAAACAAACAGGAACATGTGTCTGCCTCTTCCTACTGCTTTTTTATTCTTCTTTACACACTGCAGTCATGTGTTTCACTGAAGACAATTTCAGACTGCTTATGAAGCAACTGTCAGGCATTTTTTTCACATTTAAAGTGCTTTCACTGAAATATGTGGGTTTTTAATGTAAAAACTGTGTTTATGATTCCCAGTGTTGTGTAATAATTAGTGGTGTGTTTATTCCTGGGTTTAATATGAATTCCTGTGTGTTTGCGTGTGGCAGTGTTTCCCGAAAGACTCTTGTGTGGAAATATGGGGACACGGCAGGTCCTGTTAATCTGACTGATGAAGGCTTTGCTGTGATGAATGGCTCCTCTAACAGTGTCAGGTGGTTTTGTCAGAGGGAGTCTTCTTGTGGTGACTTAATCCCTTATAGTCTCCGCGATCCCGACTTCTTCTTCATCATTGAGATCTCCAACAAGTATGTCCACTTATTTCAGATTCTAATTTTGTTTTATTTTCACTTTAGAAACAGACTAAAAGCAATATTCTGTTTAAATTTAGAAACTGATCTTTAAACAGCCCAGCTGAGTTATGATGTTCTCCGTGTAGAGCTTTTAGGAGATCTAGAGTGTGTCACTGGGATTTGGCTTGGGGTTGGATTTTCACCCAGACATCTGTGTCCCCTTATGAGACTGACTGACGTCAACCACTTTGAATAGAACTATGATTGTTGTGTGGTCACTCATTTACAACTTGTGTTATTATTTGGAATATCTGTGGGAGGAAGATATTTTGAAAGGAGAACCTTGGTTAATTGCACTAGATTTACACCGTCTCGTCCAGCCACGTGCCCCCCCCGTTCTCTCCTGTGCGTCACATGAACGTCACAATGGCAGTGTGCCACTTTGTAGTGACCAGGAGCAAGTGTGTCATTTTAAGGATGTGTATACTTTTCTGTGTGTGTGTGCATCCAGGGAGACTGACAGGAACACGGCGTGTGTGCGAGCCTTACGTTTTGTGCTGCATGTTCGTGGATTTCCTATAAACCCATTTAGAGCTCTGCTCTGCATGATGGTGAGGAATTCAGAAAGTTACACCAACAAAATCTTTTACAAAATATAATGGTTCATTATTGGATGAACATACTTGAATTACATGTTTAGTTAAAGATCCGTCATTGCATAATGTTTGAAAATATCTCTCCAAAACCTGGTTCTTTATTTCCAGATATCCATCAGCATCTTTTTATTTGTCCAAGTATGTTATACTTTGTATAACTGGTGTGGGCCGGGCCGGAAAACCACTTGCAGCGAGTCAGATATAGACCAGGGTAACTCAGCCTCTGCCTACCTTTTTCTGTGAACGAGCACACTCACATACTAGCTCACACATATTCAGACACAAACCCATGCATGATCTCTCTCTCTTTTTTCTCTTTTCGCCTCTCTGTAGTCTATCATACAAGTGTTTGGGAGGAGTTCAAGGCTGGTGGCCTGTCAGTGAGGACTATGAGGAAAGTGGCTACCGAGTACCTCAACACTGTCAACAGCTTCATCAGTAAGCCAATGTTTGGCTACCTCATCTTGTTGGTGATACACATTGACGTTGACGTGCTGATGGTCCAGGCTTTCCTTACCAGCAGTTTGAGAGAAGGTGGGTCACACACTTTCCAGCGCTTGTTTTCACTTTAAGACACACTTAATCTTTTCATTGGGTAAAACTCTTGAAATCATCACATCTTAAAGTATAGACCGCAGCATAGACCAGTGGCATCCAAGTAGTCTGAAATACTTACATTTTAATATGGATCCACAGGCATGCTTACATATTGTGGGGAAAATCTTGTTTTGTTTGTCTTTCAATGTGTATGTACTTTTCTTTTTATTGTGTTTTATTTAATGTATCATGGAATCGTGATGGAGCCAGGGCACATGTGTTTAACTGTACACAGTGTAGCACACAGTAATCCTGAAATTCAGAGTAAATCCAACCCCAAAACCCAATTATGACTCGTAACTGGCGTATGATAAAGTAATTTTACTCTTTGTAGTGAGAGTAAGGGGACTTATTTCTCCATGTCTTTTATGGCTGTATTAGGTTGGATTTCCTCCGCAATAGCTGCCTTTTTCATGGGGATCTTTATCATGGAGGTTGTTTTGAAGGTACTGGTGATGGGCAACAAGTACTTCACCTCTGCCTGGAATGATCTCGGTGAGTTGACTTGCTTCTGCTGATCAACGTGTATTTGCAGCTTATTTTAATATATCCTGTGCCAAGTTTTTACATAGTAGAACAGCGGAACTCCTTTAGCGTTTCTTTCTTTTTCTCCTCCCAGATTTGGTCATTGTCCTGATGAGCGTGGTGGAGCGTTGTGTGGAAATCCTGGTGTTTGAAGGACACATGAGCACCCAACAGGCCACAAAGTCCTTGGGCCTATTGAAAGGAGCCCATGCCATTCGCCTGTTGAAAGCCATGCGGTGAGGAAAACTACACATCCTTTGGGATAATGCGAAATTACCTTATTGAAACTTTTCACAGCTTTGGGTTTCTGTATGAGAGACGTTCTGTATGAGAGAAGTCCACAAACTGGGCTGGTTCCAAAAGTCTGCATGTCTTTTCTTTTCAACAAAAGCAGAAAGGTGTAAAAAACTGGTCACACCTGTTTCGAAGCTGTGGGGTTTCAGAAAAAAGCAAATGTAGCCTCGGATAGATAATGAGATAGACATAGATAGACAGAGCAATAGAGTTTTCTACGAAACTGAAGTTAGCTCTCTTTCTATTACTTCTAGGGTCTTCCGGGGACACCAGCGCATCCTTTCAACCTTTACCCAGTCTCTCCGATCCTTAGGCAGCATCATGTTGTTTTTTCTCATCTTTTGGTTTGGGTTCGCTGCCCTTTTCCGGAATATATTTGAAACATTACAACAAGACCTTTTTGGAAACATATTCCGTTCCATCTTCACACTTTTTGCAATAACGACGTTTGATGACTGGCACTTGATCTACGAGTCCCTGAGAGACAATGGTAAGGGTTCTTCTCTTTCCACTTATCAACATGTCACACAAAAAGCAAACTCAAATCAAAGTAAATCGCAGAAACGCTGAAATGCTAGATATTTCACAAAGCTTTTATTCGATTACAGATTAGACAACTATGTGATGGCTCATGAAATCTCAAAGTTTAACACGGTTCAGTTTTGAGTATTTTACATCAGAGTTTTGAAAAAAAATCCACAAATGCCACAGGAGGAGCGACGTATTCCTCTAGAGTGGCAAGAATAACAAAACAAGTCTAATCGAGATTGCGGAGGTTGAAGTTTATGTCTAGCATGTTTAAGACGCCGTCAGCACCTACAGACGGATGATCACGACGCACTGATACACTTCTACACCACTAGTATTTAACAGTAAATGAAAACGAATTGGGACAAACATGACCTCATTTGCCGAGTTCGAATTGTGCCAGGATATACTTCTGTTCTTTTTAGATTTCATTTATTATTTAAATCTTAGCATTTTAGCACTCTCAGCATTTTAACTCACAGGTAGAAATTGTTTTAGATTCAATGTTTTTCTTTCTTTTAACCTGTAGCTCTGACCATCTCTAGTGCGGTTAAAACGCTTCTAAAGCTTATGCCAGTGCTGGAAAGACAATTGAAGTATTTGCAGTGAAATGGGAACAGTTGTTGTCTTGTCTTTCCAGCGGGAATTTAAACTTGTTTTTCTTCTCCATGTTTTCTTCTTCAACAGGAACGGGTGCTTACATCATGTTCCCACTGGCCAGTTTTATCGTCATTGAGAACTACACTTTTCTCAAGTAAGTCACCTAGAACTGTCTTGTTTTTTAAATGAATTTCCACTCCGTGAACTAAACGTAAATTACATGCTGATGTCTATGAATGTTGTCAGTCTTTTAGTCCTTTGAACTGACTAATAGTAGAGTGTGAAGGCACCTGGATTTTATATCACAAATCCGATGGCCTTGCCCTTTCACTAATGGACAGTGCATGCTAATGCTACTTTAATGACTTATTCTTAACTTTGTCTTCCAAGTCTCCTTACTTCAGTGCTGATGGACAATTTCCAACACAGCAAAATCAAAAGGAGAACATCAAAACGTCAAAAAGTAGAAAGTACAGTTCATGAGGAAGGTAAAGGTACAATTCATTCCTTGAAGAAAGCAGGTAAGTATACAATATAATGAATACTGTGAACGAGTAAAATAGCATAAGTGTGACTTTTTAGAAAGAAAAAAGAATTGGGCTAAACATTCTCCATTAAATGCAAACTGTGTGCAAGCAGAGATATAAACAAATTGTTACCAAGTAGATCCAAACTTTAATGCAATAGTACAAAGAACTGCCTCTTTCTGCAAAGGAAAACAAGAAGAAAGATGACATCATACTGTTTTCAGTTTAATGTGTCTGTAATGCTGCAGTGAATACTCTTTGAAGTTAAATCGCATTTTAAAGCTTCACTAACACGTCGCCGCTGTGTATTCACACCTGTTAACATCTCCTAACATTGATTTTTTGGATCACTGAAGCTTCAACAGAGCAGGAAACGAGTGAGGCTCTGGCAGAAGAGGTCTACAAGGAGGCTTCTGGACCTTCAAAGCGTGAAATCATGCAGAGAAAGAGGTGAGAGGATCAAGCATGTCGATACAACATCAGCTTTATGTGGATAATATTAACAAAACAACTGGACGCCACTAGTATAAATAAAATTTATTTAAACCAAAATACACTATGTCTTTATGGTAACCTGTCTACTAATTTTTCAGACAGAGATCAATAATGTATTGCACAACTCTCCATAATTCGCTGCAATTCATTCAGCTTCTAAATCAGATCTTTCCAAGAAACTGTGCTAAACCGACACAATATTGTCCTAAGAATCAAACAGTCCAGCAACATAATGAATATTTGTTCATATTTGTAGAATTAGACTTCATCATTTATTGATCCTCGGGGAGCAGCTACAGCAGAGGCAAAGAGCAGAGGAGTGTTTGATGCAAGAACTGATGAAACTCGCCTTTAAAGTAAGGACCTTCTCCATAAACATGTCATTAAAATTACAATGAGCATTGTAAAATACCAGTGAGCTCTAGAGTGATCACAAAACAGTACTAGACATTAATGATGTTTAAAGTTGTGTTAAAACTACCATTCAGAATTTAGAATGAAGCTTTGAGAGTAAAAAGAGCTTGAAGTGAGTGTAAGTCACTGTGAGTAAATATTAAGAGTAATGTGTGTTTAATAAATGATCTGAGCTGTAAAAATGAAAGCACACAGAAACTATACTTGTCTTTAGTGGTCACAGAGACACAGATTGAAAGTTTTTGTTGTTTTAGGCCATGGTGGAAGATTCCAGAAAAGATGATATGGATCGTGTGAAAAGCTGAAGAGGATTTACAGGTCCTTCAGAAAAACAGTTTTAGACCCCGGAGTTGGAAGATGACAGCAATGAAGATCTGGCACATGTCAGAAGCCGAAGGGGATTTACAGTTCCTTCAAAATACTGTGCATGAATAATGAATAAAAGATCTTCTTAAAGAATCCTGTTGGATTTAGTCAGTATATTAGTGCTCAATCACATATAAAATTTTTATTTTATTTTTTTTTTAAAGTTTGTTGCTTATCTGGGCTTGTGCGTGCACAGAACACGCAGTTCTGCTGGTTTTATTGGGGGTCAGGCGTCCCATTACTTTTGTCTATATTATATAGACAGAAGTATTAGGCTGCCTCACCATTACACCAACAGGGACTTTAACAACAGTGCATTCTGATACATAGACATAATGGTTCATCTCCAGAGCAGCAGGTCTTGTGGGGGCTTCCTGGTCAGACTGGGTCTGAACATCTCCAGAGCAGCAGGTCTCGTGGGGGCTTCCTGGTCAGACTGGGTCTGAACATCTCCAGAGCAGCAGGTCTCGTGGGGGCTTCCTGGTCAGACTGGGTCTGAACATCTCCAGAGCAGCAGGTCTCGTGGGGGGTTCCTGGTCAGTGGTCCATTCCTACCAACAGTGGACCACTGACAGGGTCACAGACACCCAAGGGTTTCTGATGTGAAGAGTATGTGAAGAGTAAATAGTTGTCCGCTGAAAAAGATTACAGAGGGTCCTGAAGTTATGACGAAGATCTGTTCCTAGGACAGTGATGTAACCCGAATTTTGGTGCAAGTCGAAACAAGTAAATAACCTGTCCTAACACAGTTGTAAAATCTAGAACATAAAAACACAGAAAGTCCCAGAAAAAAGAGAAACGACATACTGTACTTGAACACTATATTGACAAAATGACAAAAAATGAGTGTAAAAAATTGATCAGAAGCCATGATAAAGGCCAAAAAGGAGTTAAACAAAGCAACTCAGTCCTGCATGGCAACTAATGGACGGATCTGTAACGGCCGTGGGACGTGCGAGTGCGGAGTCTGTAAATGCATTGATTGACCAAAAGTTCCACAGACCTGTGAGATCTGCCCCACCTGTCCAGGAGTCTGCACCGAGCACAAGTGAGTTCAGACCAGTCCAGCTGTTCAGAATCCCTGAACATTTTATTAGGTTCAAGGTCACTTTATTGTCATCAGCAGCTGTGTACACGGAGGAGGAGGTGCTCGTAAAGAAGATCGGTGCGACGGTCATATGGACCTGGTTTGAGTTTAAGGAGTCGGATGTTGAGCAGAAAAATATAATCTGCAAAGTATGCTGGGTGACAGTCAGGCCTGGTCCACATGGACGTCTGAATCGGGCGTTTTTCGAGCGTCAAGCGCAGATACAAAAGTGCGGATACAAAACGCAACAAAAACGCCTATGGCGTTCAGAACATGATTAAGACTTTCGATCCACGTTACGAGCAGAGATGGACAGTAACGAAGTACATTTACTCGAGTAGGCTACTGTACTTAAGTACAGTTTTTGAGTATCTGTACTTCACTTGAATAGTATTTTTTTTTAAACTTTTGACTTTCACTTCTACATTTGAAAGACAAAATCGTACTTTTACATTTCTATCAAAGTAGTGATGTGTCATGAGCAAAAGCATCGGCTCTAAGAACCGATGCTTTGTAGTGAATCAGAAGATCCGACTCCCATCGAGTGAGAGCCGGATCGGCTCCCCAACTTATTTCCTTTCGCTGCTC
>JBBPCX010062881.1:0-14070 GCA_037974365.1 Hydrocynus forskahlii | reverse complement strand
ATACACACACACACATACACATTAGCTTGATTTGTTTTGGTCTGATTCATAATCATTAAAAAAATACACAGAAAACACAATTTTTATAATTAGAATTTTTTACATAATAAACAAAAACACCAAACTCTGTAATTTACAGTGAATTTGTTAATGTTCTGTTAGATAATTATGAATCACAAAATTCCAAAATCACTGCAGCTGAATCACCACCTTTTGATCAATGCATTTTTACACCCAGAGTTTATTGTGTGTGTGTGTGTGTGTGTGTGTGTGTAGGTGCCGAGAAAGTCTGTCTATGATCAGCTGAATCAGATCCTGATCTCTGATGAAAGACTTCCAGAGAGCATCATCCTTATCAACACTGTGGATTGGCAGGGACAGGTGAGAGAG
Source organism: Hydrocynus forskahlii (assembly GCA_037974365.1). Taxonomy (NCBI): domain Eukaryota; kingdom Metazoa; phylum Chordata; class Actinopteri; order Characiformes; family Alestidae; genus Hydrocynus; species Hydrocynus forskahlii. The sequence continues at coordinate 13,680 of JBBPCX010062881.1, read as the reverse complement.
AGCGAGAGAGAGAGAGAGAGAGAGAGAGAAAGCAAGAAATTACTATGTGTGAGAGAGAGAAAGCAAGAAATTACTGTGTGTGAGAGAGAGAGAGAGAGAGAGAGAAAGAGAGAGAGAGAGAAAGCAAGAAATTACTATGTGTGTGAGAGAGAAAGCAAGAAATTACTGTGTGTGTGAGAGAGAGAGAGAGAGAGCAAGAGAGAGAGAGAAAGCAAGAAATTACTATGTGTGAGAGAGAGAAAGCAAGAAATTACTGTGTGAGAGAGAGAGAGAGAGAGAGAGAAAGCAAGAAATTACTGTGTGTGTGAGAGAAATAGATGTGAGAGAGAGAGACAGAGAAGAAAGTGAGAAAGGGGTGAGATAGAGACATAGAAAGAAAGAAAGAGGGTTAAGGCAGAAAGATAGTGAGAGAGAAAGACAGAGTCGAGGGAGAGAGAGATGGGTGAGAGAGATGGGGAGAAACTGTTGAGAGACAGAGAGAGAGGGACAAAGACAGGTGGGAGAGTGAGAGAGGGACCAGTGAGAGAGAAACAGAGAGAGAGGTGTGAAAGAGAGAGATCTTTGGATCCGCTGTAAAACAAGTGTGTTGTCTGAAGTTTCTTCAGTTTTTTTTCTGAAGTTGTGAAGTTGCTTTCAGCTCACAATTTTATTCACCTAAGCCAGAATTTAAATCAGTGTAGTGTTGATATGTAAATATGTTTAAATGAAGAATGGAAAGATTTGTAATAGTTTTTGCGTTGTGAGCCACATTATTGTAATTTACATACTTTATCTCTCTCTCTGTCTCTGTCTCTGTCTCTCTTTCTCTCAGTATGTAGCAGAGGTTCTCCAAAAGCAGGCCCAGCCTATTGTGTCCACCTGCTCTTCTGCAGATGTTCAAGCTGCATTCAACACCATCGTGACTCGCATCCAGAGATTGTAAGCACACACACACACTCTGGCTGTAGACATTCTGAACACATTTAGACCGTCACTTCCACTCACTGGTCACATAATTAGAACCACCTACCTTGTGCTTCTACGTACTGGCCACTTTATTAGAAACACCTTCCTTTTAGCTCCACTATACAGGTGTGTTACTGACTGTAGCTCACCTGTTGCAGCACCTCTACCATCACTGGCTGATTTTTGACCACATGACCACTGATTTCATTTGGGAGGTGAACTGTTCTCAGTACAGCTGCAACACTGAAATAGTAGTGTGTGTGCTACTGGTACAAGTGTATCAGGCACAGATGAGTTTTTATAAATAAATCAGTGTCACTGCTAGGCCCCAAAAATATGCCACAAACTGACCCTGAAGAAAGACTAGAGGAGCTTACACACACACACACACATGCACACAGTGCACCAACTGTACTGAACAGTAACCACACACCAGCAAGGAGGGGTTTCTGATAATGACACCCTTCCTTAATAATATAAGTAACTTTGAACTAATTACACCAATTAAATGAATTGCTTTACCCTGACCCCACCTCCCTGATGAATATTCAAATGCCACCTCAGCTGCAACTACAATGCCCAGACTCCGCCCACCGTTAAGGTTGCCGTGGCCGGAGACCAAAGCTACCTCAGTACCGTCCTGCGATTCTTCGTGGAACAGCTGGCCAACAAAACGCCCGACTGGCTGAGCTACATCCGCTTCCTCATCATACCCATCGGTACGGCAACACCATCAACACAATGCGGCTTCAGAAAGACTCACAAATACAAAATTTTATTTAATTCAAAGCGGCAGTTCCTCGAATTGATACAGAAAAGTTAAAATGCCTGAAAATGGACCTTATGTTAAAACGTAATGTAGTTCATTTTTCATTAATTACAGAGTTCATCATAACTGCATTGTGTGGACCTCTATTCAGGTTCTTAGCAGCATAGAAAAAGCGAATCTGCTGTGCTGATCTAACACACTTCCCACAAGCCCCAAGCTAATACACAGACCAAGTCTAACATACTAGCCATGATAGGATGCAATGTACAATACTGTATTGTACCCTTATTTTTTGATGTTTCATTAAAGGAGATCTTCTGTTAACTGTCTTTATTTAATTTTTTAACCAAGCAATTTCTTTAATGTCAGGTTTGTTGCTTTTTATCTGAAAGTATGACTTTCATCCCTGTTCTCATTTTATTTCTCCTTAAAGGTTCCCACCCTCTTGCCAAATGTGTGTCATCATTTGACAGCAGGTTCAGCAGTATGTTTATGGACGTGGCGTGGAGGGAGCTGTTCTGCAGGACAGAGCCACCAGCTGCAGGTAACACAGCTCTTAAACTCTACTGCTACAGTTCTTCCAGTGCTCCTGTTCTTCATGTTTGAAGTCCCAGTGCTCTAAGCCCTCATGTCTTAGTCACTGTTCTTCAAATCTTTGGGCTCAAGTTCTGCTCCAACTCATAGTGCTCCAAGCTCTCGTGCTCCAAGCTCTCGTGCTCCAAGCTCTCGTGCTCCAAGCTCTCATGCTCCAAGCTCTTATGCTCCAAGCTCTTATGCTCCAAGCTCTTATGCTCCAAGCTCTTATGCTCCAAGCTCTCGTGCTCCAAGCTCTTATGCTCCAAGCTCTCATGCTCCAAGCTCTTATGCTCCAAGCTCTCATGCTCCAAACTCTTATGCTCCAAGTCCACGTGTTCCACGTCCTCACACTCCATGTCTTGGTGCTCCAAGCCCTCATGGCCTAGTCATTGTGCTTCATGTCTTTGTGGTTCAAGCCCTAGTATGGTATTTATGAACACAGAGCACAGTATTTTGTATTTTGTAACATCCAAGTATATTCACCACAGGTTTGTTTGACATTTTATATAATTATATAGACTTCCACAAAGTACAAACACAAGAATGTACTAAACTGCAGGAACGTAAAATATAGCCATATACACATAGCCACTGGGCAGGTATGTATTTTTAAATTAACATACAGGCTTGGAAGTAAGTGTGGAGAATGGTTCAGAGATGGATGGCAAAGACAAACATTGTCACGCACTTAGGAGAGTCTGGAATGCTAGGATAGAGTAGCTGCCAAAAGGTGTTGGTTCATTTGCATATGTGAGACAATATATGTGAGACAGATCTTTTGGGATTTCTGATCTCAAAAGGTCTCTCTGCTAAGAGAGCATTTTACCACAATAAAAACTGCTTTCGACTGCAGTTCCTCGTCTAGTTGGGTTTTTCTTCCTGATGTATCTGCTCTCCCTCCACTGATGCTGAAATTTCTGGTGCTATGAGTCCTCATGCCCCAAGTACTTATGCTCCAATTCACCTCATTTTTTAAATCATCTTGGTGCTCCAAATCCTGCAGTTTTGTAAGTTACTCAGTAGTTCAATAGTTTTTCTGAGATGCTACATTTGTTACAGTTGCTACAGTTATAATTTACTTCAGTAACAACACTGGGTGTGCAAGACTACACACACACACACACACACACACACACACACACACACACACACATACATACACCTCTGATCAAGTTTAAAACCTATTAAAACAAATTGTGTTTTTATTTCTGGCCTGTGTATGTGATCAGAAATTCAGATTGTGTATGTGTATATTTGTGTGTGTGTGTGTGTGTGTGTGTTTATATTTACAGACAGTGTTGACGTAGCTGGGCGGATCCTTCAGTACCTCGCTGGAGCAAACGTCTCCTACCAGTTCCCCATCTCTGAAGCCATGCTAACCTACAAACAGAAAAGGTGTGTGTAGCTGTGTGTGTGTCTGTTTGTGTGTGTGTGTGTAGGAGTCAGAATTGTGACATAGCAGGTGGGTTTGTATTGATATTAATCCTCATGTTTTATTTGGGCTGCTAGATTTAACAGCACTGAAATACACTTAACATCATTAGTAATTCCACTGTCCACTCCCCAAGTTCCACATAGTAATTCCACTGTCCACTTCCCCAGTCCGCACCGCATTAAAGTCCTTATTAAATTCTCTGTTTAATGACATCACAGAAACTATGTATTTGCATACAGTACTATGCAAAAGTCTAGTGTCACCTTTCATGCTCATTCTTTATCATTTTCTTTGAATCACCTTGTTGATGCAAAAATACAGTGTTATTCCTGTCAAACTGTCTTATCTTTGGCCTTCTGTGTAGATGAAATGAAAGAAATAGGAACAAATGTTTTATTGCGACAGGCTGCAAAGTGCCTAAAGATACAAGGAGCCTAGATAAAGGAGCTCCAACCACTCAGCATTCAGCACCACCAGTATACTGATCACCGCCTGATCATCTGGAATCGTCTGTTCCTGGTTCTTCACTGGTTCAGGACTTCAGTTAGATGGTCTTTGTTCTGCTTGAATGATTAATATGTAGGTGACTGTGTGGTTTAACAAACTTTCCTCTGAAACTGGTCAGGTTCAGGGACTGGACTGGAAATGAGAGTCTTTAAAAGTCGTTCAGGAAGCCTGGAGAACTGTTCCTCAAGACCTCATTAAGAATGTGAAGAAATGTGGGGTGGCTCAAGACTTTTGCACAGTATATTCGCTTTTTCAGCACCCGGCAGTTTATTGCCGCCCGTTCACATTGGATTTCTAAGGGATGTTTGAGGCAGCCAATCAGAACAGAGCTCATTTACATACATCAGTCTTAAAATCACAGTAACAAAAACAATCTGATTAGCTCATGTTAAAATGCGTTATTAGATAATACTGATTTTGGGGAATAAAACAAACATCATAAGCAGAGCTAAAAATATTTATGATCCAGAACTGATCATCCAACATCAGTACCTGACCTCACTAATGCTCTCATGGCTAAATGCAATCAAATCCTCGCAGCAATGTTCCAACTTCTAGCCCTACCCAGAAGAGTAGAAGCTGTTACTGCAGGACGGGGCAGTGCAGTGTACTTTCTGTTAATTATTTTTAGCAAAAAAATACAATTATTATTATTGTTGTTGTTGTTGTTATTCTTGTTAATAATAATAATTTTAGTTTATGAACACCACTTAAAGGGGAAGTAGGACCGGTTTCAACTAAAACATGAGGATTGAGCCATTCTACACTGTCCTTCTGCTGCTCTGAAGTGTTTGTTGACTTTTGTGGCTTTTTTTGATCTGTCCTCTGCACACAAACACTCAAATCCAGTTTATACTCCTCACACACTCATGTAAACACACAACCCCTCACACACACCGGTTTGCAGAGGCTGAACTAGAAAAGCTGCAGAATGATCCGAATGTAGTCTGTTAAATTTCTAACCATCAGAGACACTCTGAAGCTGTTTACTTCTCTTTTTCAGTTGGTCTTGTTCTTTTTAAAGTTTTGTTGCTTATTTTATCCACAACTTTGACCGTGCACTGTTTATTTTGTTCCTTTATGTTTGCACCCAAGGAAGAGGAGTTTGTATTTTGATTTTTACATCAGGTACACGGTTCTGATCTTTGTTGATTGTATAATCTCTCTCTATCTCCCTTTCTCTCTCTCTCTCTCTCTCTCTCTCTCTCTGTTTCTCTCTGTCTCTGTCTTTCTCGCTCTCTCTCTCTCTCTTTGTTTCTCTCTCTCCCTTACCCTCTGTTTCTCTCTTTCTCTCTCTCTGTTTCTCTCTCTATCTCCCTCTGTTTCTCTTTCTCTCTCTGTTTCTCTCTCCCTCTGTCTCTCACTTTTTCTCTCTCTCTGTTTCTCTCTCTCTCCTCTCTCTCTCTGTGTTTCTCTCTCTCTCTCTCTTTGTGATTCACACATCGACCACTTCACTCTCAGTCTCCTGCTCGCTCACTCAAACACACTGTCATCAGATCTGTGCAGCGGTGGCATAGGAATTAAGTTGGGACTGGGCGATAAAACGATAATATTTAGGAAAATTAAACATTCTTTCAATGTACATAATGTAACCATGAAGATAATTTTGATAAAATGTCTCAAGTCAAGTCAGTAACAGCCTTGAACTGTCAAAGTGAGTCTATCCATTCCCTCACAACAGCACAAACCAGTGAGATGGTTAGCAGTTGTTTGGTCTTTGACATAACAGTGTGTTTCGTTCTTTCATGGGGGCCTAAGGTGTGGTATTCAAGTTCAAATTAAACAATGTAGTGGAAAATGTACAGTTACTAATAAATATTGCACTAATAGCCATATCGCCCAGCCTTCGAGTAAATATAATAGGTGAGTGCATGTGTAAGAGCTGCAGTAAGCTTCAGTGCTGTTTGCTGATGTTTGTTTAGTGTGTTCACACTGCCATACACACCCTGCGAGCTTTAACAGCAGCTAAAGCTCAGGCCATCATTTATTCCTCTCTTCATAATACTTACCTATAAAGGACCTTTTTTCTGCTGGAAAAAGGACAAATATGAATTCTGATGTCCACCGTGGGTCCGTTAGTTTCTAAATAAAAGAGCTTGTTGATTGAATAAGCATGTCTACATTTTTAAAACACGTTCCAAAGCCCTTTACTATAATCTCACACCAGCACTTCCTGGGATGGAGCAACAACGACATGGCTGGGTTGGGATAATGGAGTGAGATCAGCTAGTTTTTCATGTTCTTGGTTGAAGCAACCGATGAAATGATCATTTTCCACAATATCCAGTCTTTTACATGTTGTGTTTAATGCAGAATTGTACTACATATTCATGTGCACCTGTATCTACCACATAACCCACAGGGGTGTCAGCAGAAATGAGCATAATCATAAAATCATCGTTGTGAGTAATAGGTCATGCCTTAGTGTGGCTTATAGAAGTCTGAATTTTCCCAATTATTGCAAATGTAGTCAATCAGACATGTTCGGTGTGTAGTGTCTTTAGAAATGGAGGCTTATATCCCACCATAAGCATTGGAGTTTGTCTGAAGCACCATCTTGTGGCCTGGAGGATGTGTCCTCATTTTCATTGTGTCATTCTGTTTCCCTCTGGTTCACTCCAACATGTCCCATTTCCTCTAATGGGACATTAAGACCTGGTGTGTGTGTGTGTGTGTGTGTGTGTGTGTGTGTGTTTCCTCCAGGAACACCATATTGTCTCTGTTAGAGTTATTATACCATCATTAAACTCTCTCCTCTCTCTCCAGCCCAGACGAAGACTCCTGTCAGAAGTTTGTGCCGTTTGTCGGGGTAAGATTCGCTCTTCTACATTAAAGCTATAGTATATAGTCAACCAGCCGAGATGTGTTTGGTGTCCGTAGTTTGCTTCTTTAGTTTTAGTGCCGGAGCTCCAAGCAACTGCTGTTGCTACCAGGGAGTAGAAGATTAGACCCCCCCCAATAAGCACAGTCCCACCTGCACACTTACATCATCACACACTCACACACACCATTCAGTAATCTGGTGCAGAAGTGAACCCACGTGTTCTGTTTCAGGTCGTAAAGGTGGGAATAGTTGAACACAGTCTTTCCATATCCGGTGAGTTTAATCCTTCAGAAACATCCACACCCTGTTTAATTCATATTTATTTATATATTATAGATCATCTCAAATGGCATTTTCCTTTTACGTCAGTGAACTTTGAGCTGTATTTTTAAGTACTACAACCTATTTAAATTTAAATAAAACAACCTGTAGGTGTGATCATTTACACTGCGTTTTCTATTTAAATGATTTCTTCCTTTTATGTTGAGGAAACACTCACTACCGTGTTTTTTCAGGGCTATTTAAATAAAACGCAGACCGTAGATCTAGTAGTTCTCATTGGTTTTTTCTATTTGAGTTTATTTTACGTTGATGAAACCGATATTTAGTTTAACTTGGTATTTTTAAATAGCTATTATAATAAACTTGTATTATTATTGTTGATATTAGAATGATTAGAACCCTTCTTCTGTTCTCGTCTTCATAGTGGACTCTGATGATGCAATGGGCGGTGGCATTGGGATCCTGACCACGGCCACGACCCAGCCGGTCACGCCCCATGGGAAAGAAATCTGTGGAACTCCGCCCCCTTCTCCTTCCGTCGCCACATGCCTGTCCGGAGCTGGGTACTGAATACTCTTCATAATGCCCGTCAGATTCCATTGCAGCTAAATGCAAAATTATTAATTTAAAATGTTAAATCATTCAATAAATAGTAAACATGCTCATGTATATTTATAGAGCTACAGCCACACATATCAAAATGATGAAAATCTGTCATTTCACTCATATAAGAGTAAATACAGTAACATTCCAAGAGCAACCGCGTTGTTGTGTTTTGGTTTAAAAAAATGCCTAAAAATGCCTATTTTTATAGTGTAAACCCTAAATATGCCCAAAATGTGCTCCCAAAACACTTTAATTTCATTTTAAACTCACTTTAATACATTACCCTTAACGAAAATATAAAGGTAAGTCCATACAGACTGTATTGTAATTCATACACAGGCATTTTCTTTGGTATGCGCTGTCATTTTCTTTGGTATAAACAGGTAAATACAGTAATAAATTAGTGTAGTTTTTAGTAATAAAAATACAGTAAAATGTAGGGTAATCACCAATCATTTTTGCATCAATAATTTACCGTTCATCAGCGGCGCGTCTTATTCAGGGTTCTTCAGGAGGACTGTATTGTAGACTGTACTGTGCTTTAAGAAGAACAAAACGAAAAACAAAAGAAAAACTCAAGATGAGTCAGGTGCAACTGGCAATCTGTGCGTTCTGGAAAAGAACGGCTGTCCGATGCACGGCGGCGTCGGCCTGTCTTTCTCGGCCGAGACGCAGACAGAGCTCTACCCGCTGGTGAAGAAAGTCCAGGCTGTGTTTTAGTCCCAGTCCGCCCCTGAGTTCAGCATATTTAACCTCACAAAAGCGTTTTCTTTATGTTCTCACGACAGTACAAAAACATTTATACAGTTATATTTTATATGGAACTGTAGCTGAATTTACCTTCATATTTGTTACAAAATTAGTAAACTATATTTTTCTTAATAATTTAGCATGAAGAATTATATATTGCCACGAAAAAAGCAAAAGAAATGTGGATGATATCTGCAGTTTCCACAAATTTGCTGGAGTTTTCGCCAACAATTATTAGTCCGGTTCTAAGAAAAATCCAAAACACCTTAATTTCATTTTAAATTACCCTTAACGAAAATGTAAATGTAAGCCCATATCCAGTCTCCCACAATTAATTAATGTTAGGACGTTTTCTTTGGTATGCTCTGCCATTTTCTTTGGTACAAGGAGGGTAAATACAGTAATAATTTAATTACATTTTTTAGTAATAAAAATACAGTAAAATGTAAGGGTAATTCAATAATTTACTGTTCGTCGGGCAGCGACCCGCCGGTTAAAGCCGACATTGGACAGCGACTGAGCTCAACAGCCTGTAACCGTTAACACTCACCTCTTATTTACTCATCAGCAACACCCACACATCGTGCTGCTCCTACACACGCCCCTCTCATCTCCGCCACCCCATCCAACCACGTACGGACCTCTCATTGACGCCGTAATGGCGCTACAGCAGCATAACTTTTTCCTTCCCGGAGCACATCCAGGAGTTTAACCTACTCCTGGAGTGTCTTACACCTTCTCTTGCGCTTAGGTGCATTGCCAGGAGGGCGTTTGGGCGGCATCTTAGGGCTTTTAGATGAACAAAATGAAAACACAAGAACAGGAAGGCTGCAACCAATAACTCAAGATTCAAGATTCAAGATTCTTTATTTGTCACAGTGAAATGTATCCTGAACCGCTCCTTCTGTGTGTGTGTGTGTGTGTGTGTGTGTATTTGTATGGGGGTGTGTGTGTGTGTATGCCTGTCTGTGTGTGTGTGTGTGTGTGTGTGTGTCTGTGTCTGTATATTTGTGTATGGGTGTCTGTGTCTGTGTATTTGTGTATGGGTGTGTGTGTGTGTGTGTGTATGGGTGTGTGTGTGTGTGTGTTTGTCTGTGTATGGGTGTGTGTGTCTCAGTTCTCCGGGTGCAGGTGGAGAGCTGATGGGTCTGCAGGTGGATTACTGGACCACGCAGGGTGGAGATAGGAAACGTGATGGAGAAAAAAAGGAGGCGGGGCTGAAGAATACGCTGAAGAGTAACTTCCGCTCACTACAGGTCAGCCGCCTGCCCTGCAGGGGGGAACTCACGCCCCCAACCAGCATGGCCATGACCGTCGTCACCAAGGAGAAGAACAAGAAAGGTCAGGCTAACACACGCACACACACACACATACACACATAAGATAGTTTGGCAAAAAAATCGAATCCCGAATGTTTTATGTCTGAAGTTTGCTTTTGCTTGAAACAAGGCCACAGTGGAATATTTGCATGTGTTCTGCTGCAGTTATCTTCCTCAGTAAGAAGATCAAGGAGAAGGAACTGGACTCAAAGAGTCAGGTGATCGACGGAATCAGCCGATTGATCTGCACTGCAAAACACCAGCACACCATGCTTCGAGGTAATCAGTTGATTGATCAATCACTCAATCAATCATTCTGTACTAATCAGCACACTATATAACCAGCACATCCTGCTGCAAGGTAGTCAGTCAATACTTACATGGGCGTCGCCGCCATTCAGTCCCCTTCACATTTCATAATTATTCGTTTGGACCCCCCCACATTTAACATAAAATATTAATTCACCCAGTGCTGTTTCGCGAAAGAATCCATTCCACTTCATCGATAGGAAAATACACTGACCACTGGAAATCCGGGTTTGCCTCCAACTCACCGCATGCAGGTGAAGTGAATGGTCAGTGCATAGACAGGCTGCTCGAAACTGGACCCGGTAGCGTCAGCCCCATTGTGTGCAGACAAAAAAATTTGGAAACCGCTGCCCTAGGCCACGTTAAATGAATGTTCAACTAAACTTTAGTTGAACATTCATTTAACGTGGCCTAGGGCAGCGCTTTCAAATGTTTTGGGGGGGATTTCTTACCCCAAACCACCACCACCACCACACCACCACCACCACCCCCACCACCACCCAAAAGGACTGAGACTTTGCACGCACGCAGCAACCCATACACCCACCCTCCCGAACCCCGCGCCCCACCCCAAACACCGCCCCCCACTCATAGACTGATGCGTCCCCCTCACATTAAAAATGCTTCTGGCGCCCCTGAATACTTATCAACACACCACACTCTGGATAACGAGACATTCAATGAATCAAAACTTATCAACACACTACAGAACCAGCACACCATAATCGATCAGTCTATCATTTGGGGTACACTGACATTTTTTCCTGAAAATATCAAGTAAATCTGGAATCGGATTTAGCCTAAAGTACTGAATACAATAAATGTGTATAAAAATTATGAAGCTGTTTATTTCTATGCACTTCTCTGTGTATGTGTGTATGTGTGTGTGTAGTCTCTATAGATGGTGTGGAGTGGAATGATGTGAAGTTTTTCCAGCTGGCTGCACAGTGGCCCACCCACGTCAAGCACTTTCCTGTGGGCGTCTTCGGCTACAACAAACACACCTGAGCTAAACTGAGCACGCGCGAGCAGCAGAGAGACAGGTAGAGTTAAAGGAGAAGAGCCAATGTGACACAGCAGTTTCCTGTGGAAACTCGAACTGTCTCACTTTCAGTGTTTTCCACTTTTAGCCGCCTGGGTTTTTTTTGTTTGTTTTTGTTTAGTTTTTTACATAATAGTCGATATTATATATTTTAATACACAAAAAACCCGCTGCCAAGTCTAAAAGAAAAATGTATTTTTCATTCTTGACAACTTGCCACCATTTACTGATGGCAGCTTTGTGAGCACTGTGTGTGTTTGTGTTTGTTTAATTTCTGTGAAATCCTCTGTGTATGGAACGTTGTCCTGCTTTTACCGAAGAAAGAATGCAGAATATTGAGGTAGGAGTTTGTGTGTGTGTGTGTGTGCGCGTGTGTGTGTATCTACAGTATTACTGAGAGGAATTTTGCTGTGAAATTTTAGACTTCCTCCACCTGAATGCAGTGCGCTGTTTTGGTTTTTTTTTTTGTTTGTTTGTTTGGGTTTTTTTTTCTATCCTTGAATATTTTGTTTTAAACTTTTTTATTCTAGATGTACAATACCTAAAGTATTAACTTGCCTTCTTCATTCTAAAAGCACACTGGTAGCAAAAAACACATTTTACAAACAGAAATCCATTACCTAACAGGATTTTCCAAAATCCGCCTCATAATTCAGTGTTTAAGTAAATTAAGTTGTTCAGTGTGGGTTTGGTGTGAAATGGTTCATTTTCATCAACTTACTGTCTCGAACAGTGTCGTGTAAAGGGACCACTGGACATACATGAACACACCACAGCACACAGTGTAAACAGTGTGAAATTCTTCCTCTGTATTTAATCCATTCAGCAAGTGAAGCAGAGGGCAGCCAGGAACACAGTGCCCGGGGAGCAGAGTGTGGGGGCGATACCTTGGTCAAGGGGACCTCAGTGGTGCCACTAGCAGTCTTGGGATTCAGTTTAATATCTGACACGTCCTCTACATATTAGATGGATTTTTACAAACGGGAGTCGGAAAAGGCGCTTGCTCCTTCCACTCCACACATTGACCTGATACTGCAGTGCTTCCAGGAACAGTGCACCTCTCTCGTGGCCTAGTGGTTAGGGTAAGTTGTGGGGTCAAATCCCAGGACTGCTAGTGGCACCTCTGAGGTATTCTTGAGTAAGGTACTGTCCCCGCACTCTGCTCCCCGGGCGCTGTGTTCCTGGCCGCCCGCTGCTTCACTTGGTGAATGGGTTAAATACAAAGGAAGAATTTTGTGCTGTACTGTGGTGTGTTCGGTATGACAGAATAGTCACTTCAAACCAAAGACCTTCTGGAGCAACTAGCAGGCCACCAGTTGCCCCAATATTTATGGTGGTGAACACAAATAAATCCATTTTATTTACTTTCCAAACCCACCAGTGAACTCACACTTGTCCTCTGAGTGTTTATATGGATGTTGTTGATGGTAAAACAGTGGCAAATTTGAACTAAATAAGTTTTCTTTGGGGGCTGTTTTCCCTCACAGTGCCCCACATGTATTCCTCCACCATGAATGCGTTTATTTTTAGGCCAAAAGCTCTAGTGAAACAAGGTCTCAGGATTCAGAAAGCACATTCATAACTATTTCATGCAACAACTTTTTGTGAAGGAAATTTTCAAGCCAGACATCTGGTTCCATTCACCACCACTGCGAACAATTCTGACTCAGAACGTTTCTCCTGAACGAAGCATTTCACACCAAACTTGAATAACGCTGTTTACATCTTAACTACTTACCATGCAGGAACTTTGGAAAGGCTTCACACAGTTCCTACATACACTCCTGTATCAGCAGTGGGTTCTTAAATAAACTGAACTCACTGTGTGGACGGACCATCCAAGATTGTACTTCATGGATGAAGTACAATCTTGGACTTATTGTCAGTGGAAAATTGCAGCTGGAATTTTTTTCTGAGATTAGCTTTAATCTGGGAACCTGGCCTGTTATGTAATAACGACCACAGGTGTAGTCTTTCCATACATCTTTCAAAAACTATATACCACTTTAAACGTATTTAATTGAATTTATGATGATAATAATAAAGGTTTCAATAGCACTTTTCAATTATAACAGCTCTCAACTAAAATAATAGTATATGGATGAGTATAAAATGTGTGTGTGTGTGTGTGTATGTGTGTGTGTGTGTATGTTTGTATGTGTGTGTGTGTGTGTTTGTATGCGTGTGTGAGTGTGTGTGTGTTTGTATGCGTGTGTGAGTGTGTGTGTGTATGTTTGTATGTGTATGCGTGTGTGTGTGTGTGTGTGTGTGTGTGTGTGTGTGTATGTGTGTGTGTGTGTGTGTGTGTGTGTGTGT
>JBBPCX010062860.1:0-14071 GCA_037974365.1 Hydrocynus forskahlii | reverse complement strand
CATCACACCATCCATCATCATAACATCACATCCTCCATCATAACATCACACCATCCATCATCATAACATCACACCATCCTTCATAACATCACACCATCCTTCATAACATCACACCATCCTTCATAACATCATCTTCCATCATGACACCATACCATCATCTATCACCATCAACCCATCATTGCCATCACACCATCATCCCCTTATCTGACATCCATCCATCATCACACCACCACCATCCATCATCACAAAATACTACCATCAAATCAAAGTCACACTATCATTAATTCATCCATCATCACACCATAACTTCACCCATCATCACACCATCATCTACCCACCATCCATCATCACACCAACATCCATCCATCATCACACCAACATCCATCCATTCATCATCACATCATCATCCATCACACCATCATCTCCCTACCATCCATCATCACACCAACATCTATCCATCATCACACCATCACCCATTCATTCATCATACCATCCATCATCAAACCATCATGCATTAATTCATCATCACACCATCATCTATCAATCCATCAGCATTGCATCATCAATCATCCATCAATCACACCATCCATCCAACCATCATTCATTCATCCATAATCTATCATACAGTCACAAAATGATCATCCATCCATCCTTACATCCATCTATCAACCATCCATTATCTATCAAATCATCATCACACCTTCAACCATCATTTGTCCATCATCACACCATCATCCATCATCATACCCATCCATCATACCAACATTCATTAATCATCACACCAACCGTCATCCATCTATACACCATCATCCATCCATCATTCAGCCATTATCACACCATCAACAAAACCATCATCCATCCATCCACCCATCCATCCATCCACCCATCCACCCATCATCACACCTTCATGAAACCCATCATCGCTAATACTAGTCAACAGTTTAGGCACACAAATCTTTTCCTGAAAACACAAACCCAAAACTTCTCTGGACCTCAAACCACATCCAGCTCTTCATTAAGGTGGATCAGACTCATGGAAGTGGTTTAAAACACAGTATGACTTACTGTGAGCTGTAAAAATGATCTGAACTTCATTACGATGGATCCTACAGTATGGGGTTTAGGACTGGTTTAGAGGTTTGTCTAGTTGGGGTTTCAGGTTCAGTGTGTATAGTAATTATAATGAAAAAAATGGGTCTCTTAATCATTGAGCTACATGGGGAAGGATCCTAAACATGTCCTGTAATGCACTAACAAGAACCTGCAGCTCTGCTGGACTAACCTTTCTGCTGGACCTCAGACTCCGCCCCTGCAAGAGAGGTCTTCAGCTTTTTGTGGGGTGGTGGGGTGGTGGGGGTTGTGTGTAGCACCTCAGTTGGAGATATGGACGGTGTGGGACATTTGGGGGCGGTGGAGGAGGGAGAACAGTCCCCGAAGTCATCAAGGTGCGGAGGGCTGCTCCCTCCAAGCTGCTTATCCCGCTGCAGCAATTCGTGCAGGACATCAATGGGGGCTCCTTTAGCGTCCATCTCCACACCAAACTGTCTCAGGTGCGCCCTCACGTGGCTGGACAGGCCCTTCCGGGTCTCGTACCATGCCCCGCACAACTCACACACGTGAACATCGTCCCGCAAAGATTGGGCCGTCATCGCCGCTGTGGTAAAGACCACCCACACTGCACTTAGTTTACATAAATATTTACAGTTACACACCTTCACATTTATACACATTCACAAACAATTCAGGACAAACGGGCAAAATGAACATAACTTTAGTAAAACTAAAAATGTAAACAAAACTTTTCAGGAAGATGATGGACAATAAAAGGTCAGTAAAAGCTTACTGCAGATTACATTTCTAAAGCCATTCCAATGTCCGGTGATGCATTCGAACAAACATGGTGGATTTTAATGTCAATTTTATGTAAACAGCTTCAGTCCACAGCTCCTCTGTCTGCTGTCAGACATTTCATAAAGCCGGAAAAATATATATGAATTCGGAACAAAAGTAATCTCCTCATTTACATATTAAGCGGCCAATAATTTAATTCATTTCTGCACTGTTTTCAGCCTGTACAATCAAACAACCTGTTTCTGTTACTGCATCTTTCATTCTGATGTATGTAAATGATGTATGTTCTAATGCCATGTAGTGCTTAAAACTTAAGCAGGATGAAACACTCCTTATAACTTCTCACTTAGAACCAGAGATCTCAATTGCAAAAGTTTACATATTAAGCAGCTAATATCCTGCAATTTAATTCATCTCTACACTGTTTTCAGCCTGTACAATCAAACAACCTTTGTTTATTTGTGTATGTGTGTATAGTGTTACTCACTGAGGTTCAGAGGAGCGTCTGTGTCCTGCGGAGCCCACAGGGGTTTGGAGGTCACAGTGAGAGGTGGAGACAGAGGAACGGGAACTTTTTTGGGTTCTGCGAGCACCGTATGGGGTTTAGAGAGTTTAGGGGGGCTGAGCTGTGGTGAGGCAGAGCCAGGGGATTGGGGTGGGGAGGAGGCGGGGGGCAGTGGGGTTAATGAGGCAGTGGGAGACTTACTGTACTTCTTTTTTACCAAAGTTGATATTTTGATCTTGAGTTTCGTGGTTGAGTCCTTTTTGGGGTTTTGGGAGATTTTGGGGGTTTTAGGGGTGGGAGGGGATGTTAGGGTTTTGAAGGTTTTGGGGGTTTTGAGCTTTTTGGGCGTTTTGTGCTCTGGCAGGTTGTCCACTGCTGCCTGGCCAGAGGAAAACGGCAGTTTTCCATCTCTCTGCCGGATCAACTGGTACAGCAGGTCGATGGGGGCACCACTGCTGTCGGACACAGCCACACGCAGCTGCCTCAGGTGAGAGCGGCAGTGACTGGAGAGTCCTCGCTTCGTCTCGAAACATGCTCCACACACCTCACACACGTGCACACCACCTCCTGTGCGCACACACAAACAAAGGTGACGGTGTGTGAATCAGGGCTGAACATTATATCATTATTGCAATATCTGTCTCTGCAATACTGATATCACAGAAGGCTGCAATATGCAAATTAATCGGCAACCAATCACAGTGTTTCTGACAGGGTAACCAATCACAGATCCAGGTACTGGGTGTTCTGCTGAATCAAGGTCCTCATGTAATCCAAAAAATTCTAATCTTTAACCCGTTAACGTGTTCACAAATCAGTGCATGAATGGACAGAGCTAAACTGCTGTAGTCAGAATAAGGGGATATATTTAAATGTGTTGGTTTTGTGACATCACACATTTCTCTTTTTGTAGCTTATTTTCCATATATGGACTGTATGGATGGAAGGAGTAAATGTACCCAATGAAACAATATTTACGGGCCAATCGATATATCGAAAGGCATCGCAGTTGCAATATTTCGGTCAATATCATGCAGCTGTAGTGTAAATGAAATCAGGACTGACAGACCTTCGGTCTCCTCGTGGGCGGATGAGGAGCCAGGCTGGACCATGCTGAGGGTGCCTATGCTCTTCCGGGCGGTTTCTGGAGCTCTCTCCATCCCTGCCGCTCCTTCCTGAGCTAAAGGAGAAACACAGGACACAGAGACTTTGTGAACAGGAAAGACGAACTGAAAGGCTGAACTTGGCTTCTTATTTCTGTCTTCAAGGCGCCATAATACTGCACCATTTAAGAGAGAACAGACAACTGGAATAAGCAGCTGGAGCCAAATTCGTCCTAGATCAGGTACAGGGAGTTTTTGTTATTTTATTACGCCACATAATACAAAATAATCTGCATTTCTGACCTAAAAAAATCCAGAATCTTTAGTACCACCACCAACAGCACATCTTTTTTCACTTGCCCCTATTTATTTAATGTTGACAGTACTCAACTCCAACACTTGCATAATCGTTTCGTGT
The DNA here is from genome assembly GCA_037974365.1 of Hydrocynus forskahlii. NCBI lineage: Eukaryota > Metazoa > Chordata > Actinopteri > Characiformes > Alestidae > Hydrocynus > Hydrocynus forskahlii. The sequence goes on along the minus strand of JBBPCX010062860.1, from coordinate 10,194 downwards.
ACAATTCACTTCCAATACATTTCATACACAGTTTACTTCCAATGCACTTCCAGTGACAAATAACTTAACTTGAATTATCGTGAAATAAACTACAATAGAGCCGATTCACATGTCTCTGCTCTTATCACAAAGACCTAAACCTAAGCATCCTCAAATGATTCTCCAGCACTCTCCACGATCCTATATTGAAATAAAAGCTTATATTTTCAAAGTTTTGGCAAAATACTCGCCCCGGCAGTCACATGCTGTTTAGCTTAGCACACAGCTAACGTTGCCAAAAGCCGGCTTTTAATCGATATGTCAAACCTCACCAGAACTCGGATCTCTCCGTCACCAGCTCGGTGCACATTCTGGCCTAAAATAACACACTTAAAGACGAACGTTAAGTTTAAAAGCTGTATTTTGTTTTTACCTCCACCCTTTTGTTTGTGTTCAGCGGGCTACAGCCCGTCTTCATCGAGCACAGAGCGGTCCAACCGCGCCAAACAGAAAGAAGCAATCGAAATGGCTCGATTCTCCGAAAGGAGAACTCCACCACAATTTTCGAAATTACCAGCCATAAAGTACATGAATGAAGTTATGATCGTAACAAAGATAAGGCAGAAGCACTAGCAAAGACAGTCTCTGTCTCCATAGCTCTGATAACCTGACTCCAGATGCAAGAGCAGCTAGAGTTTGTGTTTAGCGCTCATCCGAACATATATATGAAATAAGTGATTTTAATAGAGCATTAGATGTTCTCTTTTCCCTATTTGACTTGAAAAGAGCTTTGGCTGTGGTTAGAGCAACGTCTCCTGGTGAGGATGAAATTTGTAGTAAAATGGTGGAAACCCCTAAACCCAGGCGATAATCTTAAAGCTTTATAATACGGGAATCAGGAACCTTACCATTGGCCTGGAAACATTCAGTTGTTATACCCATTGGAAAACCTGGGAAAGACAAGTGTGAGGCAACTAGTTATAGACCTATTGCCCTAACTTCTAATATATGCAAAATCATATTTTATGGTTACAGACAGACTAGCATATGTAGTGGAAAGCAGAAATGTACTTACTTGTCACCAGAGTGGTTTTAGGAAAGGAAGGACCCTGTAATATGTTTGGAAAAAGAGATTAGAAAGGCTCAGGCCAACAAGAAAGTGGTGAATGCGGTGTTTTTTTCATGTGGAGAAGGCATATGATGTGTTATGAAAAGATGGTCTTCTCATTAAATTAGAATATGTGTGGGAGAATGTAATGGAACTGGGTAATGGATTTTTTGAAGGACAGGAGTATAGAAGTAAGTGTTGGGATATCCCACTCAAGTACTTACTCCAAAGAAAATGGAACCCCCCAGGATAGTGTATGCAGTCCTTTTTCATATTATGATCAATTATGTTTTCTCAGTGGTTGATAAATTACTCACAGCGGTTAATACTGTGGAGGAGTGGGGTAATAAATGGGGTTTCCATTTCTCTGTGGATAAAAGTCACATAATATGTTTTTTCCAAAATGCAAGTCAACCCTAAGGTACAGATTATTCTTTATGGGCAACCAATTAAGCAAGTTCTAAGTATTAGGGTTTTAGGAGTGTGGATGGATCATAAATTAACTTATGGAGAACACATCCAGAAAGTCATAACTAAGCGCAAAATAATATTAATATTAATATTATGAGATGTCTTCTAGGAAGTAGCTGGGGTGCAAGTATGAGATCTCTTAGACACATCTATACTGCTTTAATTAGGTCTGCCATAGATTATGCATGCATTGCATATGGGTCACCCGCAAATTCTCACTAACGCAAACTTGATATAATTCAGGCACAGGCTTTACGTTTGTGCTGTGGGGCTTTTAAGACCTCACCAGCTGCAGAGGTTAGTGAAATGCCATTATCGCTGTGGCACCTCCAGTTAAGCATGACATACTGGACAACACTGCAGGGACACAAACAGGACCACCCTACTAAATCAGTCCTAGACAAATGTTGGGAGCATAGGTGTAAACAATTTAACAGCTTTGGATGGGCTGGAGATAGTGAAGCAGAGAAATTGGGCTTGACAAAGTTCTCACATAGCTGCACAGTGGCATTAACAGCTATTGCCCCCTGGTTCTTCTCCTACAGTGGATTTTTAGATTGCCAACTTGTCAAAACACTGTAGAGAGTATAGTGGGATCGATGCTGTGGTGCAACAGTATTTAAGTTTCAAGTATAATGAAATGGTTCAGGTATATACAGATGGTGCAAAGGACCCAGACTCAGGAAGGAGAGGAGCAGCAGTTTATATTCCAGTTTGAAAAATCAATTAAGCAAAGAACGCCAGACCATTTGGCAGTTTATTCTGTGGAGCTTTTAGCTATTCTCTTAGCACTGGTATGGATGGAGGATTTTAGACCATAGAAATTCCGTCAGTATTTTAAACTTTAAATCTGTCTGCAGACCTTACTACATTTATGAAAATTTTCAGAGCCTATACAGACTCTGTCATATGGACAAATCTGTATGTGTTATTTGGGTTCCATCACATGCAGAAGTAGATGGCAATGAAGTTGTGGATTGCTTGGCCAAAAAAGCTCTTAAATTAAACCCAGGTAATCTAGTTGTGCCATTAAGTAGAGATTAAATTAAGACTATAATTAAAACCAAAGTAAACAAATTACGGCAAAAACAATGGCATATAAGCACAAAGGGGAGGTTTCTTCACAAGCTTCATCAGCAGGTTCCTTCAAAAAGACAGGGTAGTTGGAATCGAAGGGGGAAAACCATCATCACAAGATTAAGAATAGGTCACACTAGCCTTAACCATCACCTCAACATTATAGGAAAGCACAATATTGGTCAGCATTCATCATGAACCAAACAGAAACTGTGGAGCATGTTTTATTGGACTGTCCTGTTAGAAGCTGTTAAAGCACTAGGACATACAAGGCTGACATTAGAAGGTTTACTCTCTTTCTCTGCAGTAAAACCTTATGACTTTCTTAAAATCAACTAGACTATATGAGAAAATTTAGAAAACAGTGAATTTGTATTTTCTTTTTTTATTTTTATTTTTCTAATATATATATATATATATATATGTATGTATGTATGTATGTATGTATAAATAAAGTGTCTACTCCCCATTGATGCTCCACACCCATAACAGTTGGCAGTTGGTGGTGGTAATGAAGTTTTGGAGAAGAGGAATTTTCAAAATTACGTGTGTAAAGTGAACAGGTATAGAATGGGTTTGGTGTAAACAGTTCATTGTAGATACACTGATATCTCTATTGTGGAGGTGAATGGAACCATTGGCCACCAACACAAACACAAATACAGTTTTATTCACAGAAACACAAAAAACTGGGTCCATACATTTGGTTTCTGTGTTTTTCCCAGCTATGTGGTTCTGGTAACCAGCTTTAGTAACAGCCTACTGTAATAAAGAGTCTCCATCCCCCTTCAGCATCTTTTATTAATAAATGTAATCATCAAACAGAAAATTCATGCAACTGTTTTACAGGAAAGGTTAGACCAAAAATCAGCAGATTCTGATGGATCGATGGTGGATGTGTTTAGGACACAGTTAATTTTTACAGCTCACAGTAAGTCATACTGTGTCCTAATCCATATGCACAAGTCTGATTCAAATTAATGAAAAAGTGCAGTTCATTTTTACAGCTCACAGTAAGTCACACTGTGCCCTAAACCACGAGTCCACAAGCGTGCTCCACTTTAATGAAGAGTTGAATGTGGTTTAAGGGTCCAGAGAGGTTTTGGGGATGAAAAGATTTCGCTGACTGTTGACTTCTAGTGTTAGCAACATTAGCCTCATTGCTCCAGTTCTGGGAGATAAGAGATAAATTTGAAGATACATTTGGACCCAAACATTTCTTGACTAATAAAGTGTTTGAGAACAGTTTATCTGATAATTTTCTCTGAACTGTTCCTTTAACCATCCTGGACTGGCATTTAGAAATACAGTGGGTTTCATTTATGAAACGGCCTCCTTTGACCAGTGTAGCAGACGAGGACACGTTGATAGAAGTGCTCACATTAAGAACATAAAAAGCTGCAGAACAGGCTCTATCACAGGACACAGAACAGGACAGTGTTTGATCCTATCTCGTGTTAGGTGGCAATGTACGATGGTCTCAGGCTGTCGTTACGGGTTACGGTGAGCTGTTGCATGTCCTTTAACAGGCCGGCAAACTGTTCCTCCTGGAGACACAAATGAGAACAGTCAGCTCTGCATGTTCAGCAGCAGGAAGTCAATAAGATTTATTAAAATATCAGGAAGACTCCAGCACTTACTAAGACATTCATCCGTTCTGCTGCAGCCAGGGCAACGCTGAGTTTCCTCTCATCTTCTCCTCGTTCCTCCTCGATCACCTCCAGCCTGAGACACAAACCAGCATGGCTTCAGTTCCCCGGCCAACCTTCCCATTCACATCACACACATTCTCAAAATTACAGGATGACCGGATGACATCCAGCTGAGTGCAGGACACACTTTAACCTTCAGTGAGTACAGAGCACTGCACCTGGACAACCATGATGTTCATCCATCCAACCATTCCCTGAGCTCCTTGTCCTAAAAAGGGTGTGGGGTCTGAAGTCTGTCCCAGCACTCACAGGGCAAAAAGGGAAACACCCTGAGCTCCCACACAGACACAGGGAGAACATACATACACACACACACAGAAAGAACCCTGACCCAGAAACCAGGACCTTCTCACTGTGAGATGATAGCACAGATGCAAATGCACTGCGAAAACAAATTTACATGGTCTCTAAGGAGCTAATTATGCATTGAGGTGTTGCCTGATTGGTCGCTGCAGAAAAGAGAGCCAGCAGTGTTTATGTATTTATTCTGTGCTCGTGTTACACCTTAGTGATGCTCGATGGTGAAAAATGTGACAAGGTGTTGAAGGACAGATTCTCTCTTTACAGTAGTGACCCTGCCTCCACCTCGGGCCTAAATCCCAAAGACCAGTCAGCCTGGTTCTAAACTTGTGGTCTTGTACTGGCACGTCTAAGTATTTACCTGAAGATTGCACTGGCGAGCTGCTCCTCACGCATAGCCAGAAGGTTCCGGAGTTCCTGCATCTCAGCCTGAAGCTGCGCGTTCTGGTATTCACTCTGGACTATTAAATCCTCCAGACGCTTCGCCATCTCCAGCTCACGCTCCGTCACTTGTTCCACTCCCAGGCGCAGGTCACACAGCTCCTGCCCATGCTGAGGAAACACCAGACCTCTGTCATAACACTCATCACAGACCAGGTCAGGAACTGTACAGTAAAAAAGGTTGTTTGAACTTACCTTATCCAGCAGACTTGTCTCCTCTTGTTCTGGTTGTGCCTGATTTGGTACTATGTTGGGGTCTCTAATCCAAGGAACTGGAGCAGGTCGAGCTGTAATATGGATTTTCTGCACAGGGGTGAAAAGAATATTGACTCTTGGCAGGTGGGGATACATACTGAAATCATTGATTCAACCATTTGATAAGCCCTGAGATGAGTAGATGCAGCAGCTCACTTTCTGTGGAGATGAAATATCCATGGGGGGAAAGGTGCCCTCCTCGGATGGAAACTCTTGTCTGGACAGATCTTCGTTGCTGACCTGTCTCTTTAAAGGTTGACGCTGGTGGCGTGCTGGAACACTCTGAGTTCTCGTCACCTGCTTTCTCTGCCGGTCTTTGCTGCTGGGTTTGGGATCAGTGGGAAGGTGCTGCAGGGATTTGTTCAGCGGACTGTACTTGGCCAGGTCTCGTGGGGGAACATATGTGGGCTTTGGCTGTCCAGGACTGAAACTTTGACGAGGAGAACGTTGCAAACAGTTAGAACAATCATGCTGGCCACAGACAGGGATTCTAAACTGCAGAAGATGAATGAACAAGGACAGTTAAAATTACCAAAAAGTTCATGTAATTAGTTGGAACTGCAGACTGGCTCACCTGCTGCACACGATTCGGGGAGCATTTGGGCCAAGGTGCTCTGTAATCTGGTTCAGGATTGATGGAAGGGGTTGTAAGTTGTCTATTGTTTCCTAAGGGGAAACACAAAGGCAACAGGTTTAGTAACAACACATTTAATGATTTTGTTTCCAAATGATCGATAACCTGTGTTGTTAAGATCTGTCTTGTAGCTCCTTGCCCAGGTCCCTAGTGCAAATGTAGGAAGCAAACTACAGGTACAAAACAGGAGAAATTTGTGTGGATGTAAAATTTAACATAATTGACTATTGAATTGACAGTCTTGGATCTGGCCAACTGAGGATTCAATAGCAGCAAACTGATGAGACTGAACACAGAACAACAGCCTCTGTCATCTGTATTTTTACAGTTAACTTCTCAAGATTCCCACCTGCTTCATGGGAGAGATGATGTCCACTAGCAGGCCATGAAGAACTGCAAGGCGTAATGGCAGGTCGACATAGCCATCAAAGTGCGCCATGAGCAGCTCACTGTCAGGATTTGAAACCCTCTGGAGAAACCCTGTCATAAGTTCCCAGTGCTGTTCCAGGAAATCATTCATGAAGAGCATGTATTCCTCCTTCTCCCCAAATCTACAATAGAGGCAGTGAATATGACAGCTTTGCCAATTATCATCATAAGCTTGGCCTGCCTGAGGTGCATGAATACTTTGTGTCTGCATTATCTAATTTACAAAAAAGCCATAAGGTTCCCCGTTTACAGGTTTACTCACAAGGTGAAATTGGCCAGATTCTGTATGACTTTTGCAGTAAGAGTGAGGGTACGTAGGGTGTTTGGTTCAGGGTAGGGTTGCGTGAGTCCAAACAGTGAAGGGCTGAGGATGGCTGGGCAGAGGAACCTCAGAAACAGAGATGCCGTAATGAGCCGGTGCCCAATTTTTCCACGTCCCCGTTCCTCACAGTCTGACACCCAGCTGGAGAAGATTTCATTCAGCTCCACAGGAAAGGAACTGCAAACACCAGGGGAGGAACATGGTATGGAAAAGAAATACAACTTGTCTGCCCTCAGTTCTGATCAATGTGAAAAGCAATGAGTTATTATACTTTGAATTAGATTTTCCCTGTTCTGTCATCATGAATATTTCTATTACAAAATGTTCTTTCTCCAACCTGTGCATCTCAGTGATCTGCTGCACCACTTCCCCACAAGTCTTCTTTAAATGCTGCTGGTTGATGGACAGATCAGGTGCAGAGCATTTCCGTGGGTCTACCTCACAACTCTCTGATGAAGTGTAGAGTCGAGCGATGAATTCCCCTGTTCAGCGGCAGAGAAACGAAGCCAATAAGAACAAAGCAAATGTGGAGAAAATATGCAGAGCAGATCATCAGAGAACAGTTCTGTAAATCGAAAGAAGCTTCTGATCTAAAATATTCCTCACCAAGAGTATCGATGAGATACTTCTGCCCAACCAGCTTCATGTACTCATCTATTGCTTTTGTAGCCAGAGTGTTCTCTCTGAAAATTAGAGCTTCATTTTCTCCTAAACGCTGAACTTCAGTGCTGCCCAGATGAATCAAGAACTCCTGTGGATACAAGAAGTGTTGACATGCTTGAAAGATCCAGTAAATGTTCCTACAATGGTAATTGTTTGGCCACACGCATGTCAGTGATGACCTACCTTTGCTTTCCCTATACTTTGAAGCACATGTACAAGAGCTCCTGCTAATTCTTCCTTGTCCCTGACATTCAGAAGGGGTTCCAGGTTGCTGCACATCTCTACATAGCCCACGGTTACATATTCTGCAAATTCCTTGTATCTTTCAATTGGCAGCACTAGTAGGTTCTGGAAGCGGGCCTTCATCCGAAGCGAAGCTTGTGGTCCCAGTTGGTCCTTCACTCCGCTGGTACCGGGAGACTTGTAGGGAATTAGCGGGTACCATTTCTCTTGGAAAGCTCGTCCTTTTATCTCCGCCAAAGACAGTGCCACACTGCCCAGAGGATGCATGACAGATTCATCCTTTGAGTGCCTCTTCTTCTTGGGGTCATCATCGCGGAATAGATGCAGGGTGACCTGTGAGACAGGGGGGAGATTGTCCAGCTCAAACAGCTCCCCCCAGAAGAGTTGGCATCCACCTTGATTTCCACTTCCGCCTGCACCCCCACCTGTGGCACCATCACTTGCTTGATGAGATGAATGGGACAACTTCCCCACAGCACGGCTGCTGGTACGAGCAAACAGAGTGCCATCCAGGTGAACTTCACAGTAGTAGCGCCTCTTTGGTGGAAGATCTTTAGCTTCATTAACCCACAGGCTGAGGGAGTTCTCTGTGCGCTCACAGTTGTCCTAAACAGGAATGATTCATTTTACCAGTTTCACAAACCAGTCAGAGAAAGTTGGACCAATCAATGAAATGCTGCCAAAATTCAAAGTGTGTTTAGTACCTTGTTTGGTTGGGCAGCACGTCTCAAGTTCTCAATCCATCTGTCTCTCTCTGCAGCTGAACTGCACCCAAAACAGTGGCTGTTCTCAGAGTTTATCACTTCGAAGCAGTACTTCTCCCCTAGAATGGAGCTGTGCACTGGCCTGACGACAGTGGTGCGGTCTGCACTCAGATCCAGGCTTTCAGCAACACTCACAGGAATGGACAGGGATTCCCGAGAGCCAGACCTGATAAATCAGAGAGACAGACGATGATCTGTACCTGTCAGCAAATAAAGCTTTGATCATCTTCATTGGGTTTTGGTCAGAACATTGGCACGAGGAACAAAACCATACCTTCCAGCCAGTCCAACAGTATTGAGCTGTGTGTTGCTCAGTTTTTTCTGGCCACCCTGTAAATGACGCTTGATCTTTGCCTAGCAACACAAGGAAAAGAGTGAGAGAGGGATGAAGGTGCTGAAATGTGGAACTGCCAGGCTGATCTGGTGACAATTTATCTGCAGTGATGTACTTTGTGATATGCCGAACTTTGAAGATTTACCAACAGATTCTGACCTTTACTCCACCAACTTGGCCTTTGGGTTTGGGAGCGCTTGCAGGAGGCACGTAGTCTGGGGTGCATTCTGTAAAAAACAAGGCAGTTCAATATCATTGATCAAAGATCAAATTCTGCCCATTTCCAGTTAGTTTCAAGTTAACTCTGGAGCTATGCTGCTAATGTAACATGTGATGGACGTTCATTAACCCTAACCCTAACCCTAACCTAAGAAAGAGCCTTTCTCTAATCTCAAACAGATCCAGGTTGTCTCAGATCATGAGATCTTCAGATAACCTTAAGATCCAAAAAAAAAACTTGGTTTTCTTATCAATCAGCCTGTACAGTGTCTGAAATTTGTCAGACAGTTTTGAGATCCGTAAGCTTGTTAAAGAGAAAAAAACTGTGAAGTTGATGAGAACAGCAGAGGGGCTTCTGTCTTAAATTGATTTTTCCCCCCTTATTGCTCCTTATTTCTTCTAAAGGGGGGTTTAGGAGAAACAAGTCGGACTTCAATAATCTCCAAATGTAAAGATGATTTATTTCTGATCAAACAAAAAAAAGACTGTAATGAGCATTCAAATCTTCCCCTGGGAACAGCAGCTGTCCTGAAGCCTGAATACCGTCTGAACTTTAAGGCGTTTTTATGCACATAGTGTGATCTGTGAAGAGATGATCAACCTGCTGCATCAGACAGCAGATTAATCTAAACCATCACAGGAAACACAGTCATTTCCCCTTTACAACACACTCAAACTCAAACAAGAATGCTGATTACAGTCTGTAGTTTGGACATTCACTAGCAGTTTTCCACATTTGCACATTACTCACTTAATATTTGCTAAAAATACAATTGATGTTCTTTGCTAACAAATACATGTACTGTATATTCACCATTTGAGCTCCTTTATTTTGCCAGAAAATGTCATATTTTTTATTCATCACTACTGACCTACAAAAAGCTAATAATTGAATTTATTAACCCTTATAGTCACGCATGAACACACCACAGCACAGCACACAGGGTGAACAATGTGAAATTCTTTCTCTGCATTTAACCCATTCACCAGGTGAAGAAGGGGGCTGTTGGCAATGAGGGGCGCCCGGGGAGCGGTGTGTGGGGACGGTACCTTGCTCAAGGGAACCTTGGTGGTGACACTAGCAGTTGGGATTCGAACCCACAACCTTCTGATTGCTATGGGGTGCTGTTTGTAAAAACAGCTTCACAAATTTAGAGGTGTCATTTACAGTGTTACGTTTTGGTACATTTTCTTGCTGCGTAATTGTTAAATGTTAAATTTAAATGTTAAATCTAAATGTTAA
>JBBPCX010062849.1:0-14071 GCA_037974365.1 Hydrocynus forskahlii | reverse complement strand
TTTTCTTTGGGACAGGGATGATGGTGGTCCTCTTAAAACATGTTGGGACAGCAGACTGGAGCAGGGAAAGGTTGAAATGTCTGTGAAGACACCTGCCAGCTTGTGGGCGCATGCTTTGAGGGCACGACCTGGGGTATTGTCCGGTCCAGGAGCTTTCCGTGTGTTTACTTTCCTGAAGTATTTACACACGTCTGCCTGAGAGATCTGAAGAGGGCAATTGTCCTTTTCCAGCAAAAGCTTCTGAGATTCTGTTTTCAAATTGTGCATAGAAGGTGTTCAGCTCCTCAGGTTGATATCCTTCCCTGTTGTCAGACCTTTATGAAAGTAAACCAATAGTTCAAGGTTCATGTTGTAACCATTGATTTTTCCTTAATTATGAATGTACAGTAATTAAAAATGGTATTGTAAACACACCAGGACGTTTCTGTTAACTAATGCTTCCCTTGTAAGTGTGCACTGAAGGGAAAAGTTTTGTCATTACTCCAGTTACATAACAAGAAGCCAGGCAGCCAGCATGAAGTCCAAACTATAGAAGCTATGAAAGAATAACTGTTAATCACATTCTTTCAAATCCTGAGATTTCAATGCACAACACATACTTCAGTGTCCAACACCAGATCAGGGGAAGGAGACTCTTCTCTGTCTTTCCCTGCTTTATCTGACTTTTTTCTCTCATTTTCTATCTTATACTTTATCATTCCTTCTCTCTATTTTTTGCTCTTACTTTTCCTTCTTTATATTTTTTTTTTTACTTTTTTATCATTTCTGTCTTTTTCTTCCTTTCTTAGTCATTTGCTGTCTTGTCCACTTTTTGTTTTTCATTCTAAACCTATCTCTTTCTTCCTCTCACAATTTCATACTGTTTCTTTCTTTTTTTTTTCTTTCTCACTCTTTTGCTCTCTTAATCTCTCTGTTTCTTTTACTTTTTTTCTCTCTGTGTTTATTTAGTCTATTTTATTTCATCTCTCTCTCCTCGAGGAAGCTAGATAGAAAGAGTGAAAGAGCAAGAGAGAGAGAGGGAAAGAGAGAGATTGACCTGCCTTTTTCTCTGATGTGCCTCTTTTTCCATCTAAATGCAAATAGATACTCAGTATAATAGAAGCTCTATCTTACCCCATTTACAGTCTCAGCAAGTGTGTTTGTGAAGAATTGTGACCACAAGCCATTGTTCTCACGTCCTGGGAGATGTATTTCCATCTAGTTCCTCTGTGTATTTAGAGGGCAGGGAGAGTGTGTATTTAGAAAGCAGGGAGAGAGAGAGAGAGAAAGAGAGAGAGAGAGAGAGACTCGTACCCAATGCAGGTGAACAGCAAAGCTGAATTGATCCGCAGTTAGAAAATAAACCACACCATATGTTGCAGTCTCTGAACCAAACAAACTTTCAGAGAAATACTTTCTGGAGCTTGATGATGGATTGGATTCTGCTGTTTTGGATTGGATTCACTTGGGAAAAGTGTGGACTGCAGTGGTGTTCAATCCCAGGCCTATAAAGATCAGGAGTTTTGCAAGAGTCCCTTCAAGTTGAAGAAAGTTAGGTGGATTTCAGAGTGAAGAAGTAAACACAAAGCTGAAGATCACCAGTCGGCTAAAAGTCCTCCTAGAAATATACTGCCCTTCTCAGTTTTTCTGCAATCCCTTAGCTGGGGAGTTGAGTTAGTTCACAGTTCAAGTGTGTGTGTGGTAAAGTGGGGGGTGGGGACAGGCAGTGTGTTGAGGAGTCTAATGGCTTGTGGGAAAAAGCACTCACACAGCCTGTCTAATCAGGCTTTAATTCCAGATTGGAACAGTGTGAACAGTCCGTGTGAGGGGTGTGAGGAGTTGAGCACAATGTAGTCCTTTCCGATGCAGCACTTATGGAAGAAGTTCTGTAGTGATGCCCTGATGATGTTACCAGCTGTTTTAACACTCCGCTGCAGGCTCTTTAAGTATGAAGTGCCTCTGCTGCTGTACCAGACAGAGATGCAGCTGTTCAGGATGCTCTCTATGGTGCCCCTATGGAGCACTGTGAGGATGGGGGGGAAGGAGGTTTGTCTGCTTCAGTCATCTTAAGAAATGAAGACTCTCTTACTGTCTCTACTTTGGATCCATTAATGCTTAGTGGTGTGAGGCTGAAGCATGATTTTCTGAAGTCAACAATCATTTCTTTAGCTAACACTCAGCTGTGTACAATCACCTAGAACAGAACTAACAGAATCTATGTGTTTCTTTGGCAAACTGAATAACTACCCCGGTTGTTTGGAATGATTCTCATGCAAGATAAATCTTGATGGGATGAGCCTACCCTCTGGACCAGTTTGACCACCATGGAGCTCCCTGCATATTCCAGAAAAACTTACCCCACTCAGCCTCTTATAAGACTCAAACTAGAACTAGACCTATTTAATCCTACACATTCTTCACCTGCAATGGCTGGATTTACGTTAAAATTTATGTTACAAAAGCAGTAAAGTATATTTTTCTTAATAATTTAGCACTAAATTTCTTAATAATTTAGCACATGCCCCCTCGTCCTTGTGCTGGGTTCTTATGTTTGCCTCTGAAAGGAATGAGCTTCTGCTGCTCAGTGTCTGATTACCTTGCTAAGTGCCATGCCCAAACATAAACAACCCAGCACAAGGACAAGGGGTGTGGCGGACGAGGCCCGGAAGTCACAAAAGGAAAAACGTATTAGTTGGGTTCTAAGATAAAATACGCAAATGACAGAATCCGCAAGGGTTTTCTGTATACATTTTTTTGGTATTCTGTGTTAATTATTCATTGTGTATTCGTTAGTCATTCCTTCATTATTTAATAATATTGCTCCTGTTATGTTGTAGTTTTGGTATCCAGTGTCGACCAGAGGAGTTTTGTGTGATTGTGTCAGATATATAAAAGAATAAGTACAAAATGCATAGTGTTAAGATGGTTTCATGTCATTCCAAAACATACCATTGTGACAGTACGCTGTAATGGAAAGTAGTCAGGAGGCGCAACCATGTGACACAATGTGCTGAAGGGTTAACAGCAACAAATGTGCTGCAGTCTGTAACTGTATACCAGTATAGTGGATCTATGAAGAGGAGCTCATAAAGTGGAAAGTGTGAGGATGTAGAAAGCAGAGGTTTCAAACAAAGTGGCCAAGGAGGATTAGGAAGATTTTTTTCAAATTTATCATTGTAAATTACCTGTTAAGTAGATCGCCCATCACATTATGCTCACAGTCTCCTTACGATAGGCCTGATTCTTTCTTCTGGTCTTGCAAGAATTCCAAAGGGGCATTGCCAAGTACCTTACCTTACCTATAAGCATTTTATTGCCCTTAATGCAGTGTTTGCTCAAATAAAGACGACAGCCACCTATTTGTGTAGGAACCTAATGAGAATTACAGCATGCACAAAGAACATTCAAATGCCTTTTTAGGAACCAATGTAGCGTTCAGGTTTTATTTTGTAACAGCCGAAGTCTTTGAACAACAAGAACAGCAATGCTACAAGACCACAACCAGTAAAACACGGCTGGTCACCTGCAATCATGAAGTGATATGGCACTGCACAGTTCAGGATCATCAGCTTGGAAGTAACCCAAAGTCCTTGTGTTTAAAATGTACAAATCCATTTTCACTGTTAATGATTCAGCCTGGCTTTCATCATAAGTTAAACAATGTTAGAGTAATATGCTGATCTGACTGATATGTGAAATTTATTGTCCCCAAAGCTTCACCAAAATCCAATCTACAGCTGAAAGTAATCTGGAATTTTTTATATGGGTTTTTTTCAACCACAAAGAGAAGATTCTTTCTCCACAAAAGGGGATTTGATCCAATGACATCAAAAACATCAGTGAATTAAGGACAGTCAGTCAAAAAAATATTCTAAAAAGAAAAGAAAAGCAAAAACAGACCTTAGCACATATTGGGTATCACCCAAGTGACCAAACAATTCACTTTTTGAGTCTGGAAAAAACTGAATAAAGAAAACTAGAATTTTCCATGTAATTGATATCTAATGATAATGCCTGTTGACAACGTGATCAACCCAACTGAGTTTATTCACACTCCACACACACACACACACACACACACACACACACACAACTGTACACATCTACGGCATTGAATATGACTGAACAGGTTGATGGTGCTAGAAATAGATCTATTCATGCTCAGCCCACAAATGCATTCTATCTGACCCTCTGTTGTGAGGTTGGATAAGCACTATAGATTACTGGGAAAAAAATGAATGAGAAACTGTAGCACTACTAAAACGCCTGCAGTTGGATTGTGCTAATAACATAATCCATAATAACAGGGTATACACTTGTATGCACTTACGTTTTAGAATTCTTGAAAATGATAAAGTTTTCAAAAGGAACTCCATCAATCCTTGCTTAGTAATTCTACATTGTAAAATGTATAGAATTCGCACTTGTTAGATAAAGAGGAGCTCAGTGGCTTCACTGGGCATTCTTGGACTTCAGCAAGGGACATATTTACGTGCAGTAAACTCAGGATCTGTGTGGTACTGGACTTGTATGAAGCCACTTTATTATCTTGTTTGCTGAATTGTGTTATTTTAATGTGGTAAACTTTTTCATAATAAATTGTTCAAAATATGCACTTATTTTCATTTTGTAGTGTGATTTTTTTTTATCAGCCAAATTAAATGAACAAATGTTACATAGTAACAGTGAAGAATACACAAAATATTTTTCCAATAAAGCAGAATGTGATAAGTCATGGAATTAGCAGAATAAATATTGTAGATATGAGTGCAATAGTCATATGAGTCATATGATAACCTGTGTCCATTTTTGTCCACCAGCAGCTACAAAACATGACTGAAGTTCACACTGGTGAATTAACAATGAAATCAAAGTGTAACAGTGATGAACGTAAAAAAATATATACAGAACTGAGCAAAAGTTTTAGGCTCCTAAGCAAATTGTTTAAAAACATTTTTCTCAGCATGTTTCCATCAGCAAAGTTAACAGAATAAATGCAAACAAACAAGAAAGCAGAAAAAGTACCAATATTTGTTTTGTTTGTGAAAAAGTAGTTTATATTTTGAGAGCTGCGATAGAGAACACAGATTTGGTTCCAGATTTCTCCTCGTTTCCTTTGGCCATTGTTTGGATTTGAAAAATTCCATCAGCAGCTCCTGATTTAATTTAATGAAGGACTGACTGAGTCAAACCAGGTTTCTGCTTTATATTTTTTGTGTTTATTCATCTAACTTTTATTTAGTATATTTAGTAGTATTAATGTGCAGAAAACACTTATTGCTTATCTAAACAGTTTTTGAAAATTACTTTCGCAGTTTTGCACAGTATGGTATACATACATACATACTATATATATATATATATATCAACCTGTAGCAGTTTCTCTTTAGGTTGACTGGGATTTCCAGCATCTCGTAAAACCTCCCCAGCTTTGTGATGGTCATTACAAAAACATGCATTTGTGGGCGGAGTATCAATATGTCGACTGGGCTCATGTGTATCACCAGGGTCCGAAAAAAGAATCGGCCCAGAAACAGACAAAGCTAAACTCACTCTTTAAACTAAATCTACCACGGCGTATTTACAGTTCTCTGCACACACAGCCTCTAAGAGGCAGATAGCTATAGCAACAAAGGAGAAAAGAAAAGACAGGAATACATGAAAGAGAGAAAACAAAAGCGTCTCTGCTGATTGTGCTTTTTTAACCCTTAATCCACTTCAGCACTGAAATGGGATAATGTTTCTATGTGTGTGTATGTATGTGTGCTTATGTTTGTGTGTGTGTGTGTGTGTGTGTGTGTGCACGTGTATGTATTTGTGTGTGTGTGTGCTTATGCATGTGTGTGTTGTTTTTTTTCCCCAGGTTTTTATATCTACCAATAATCTCTAAATCTATACCAAGGACTAACATTACAAATCATCATAATTCTATTCATATTATGAAGAAAGTTTTTACAGGTCTCACACAGTCCAGGCCTGTTTGTTATTTTTGGAAAAAAATAGTTTATTCCCGTAGCATTGAGTTTCGGTTCATCCTCTTATTCAGTGTGTGTGTGTGTGTGTGTGTGTGGACGTGCGAAGCCCTTACGTTGGAGTAAAATGTGTCTCGTTCTCCGGACGACCCAGAAGAGGCAGAAGCTGAAGACTTGAGCTGAAGAAAGTGGGAGCAGGTCAAGGTTGGAGAAAGTGGGTGCAAAGTGGGACACCACACACACACACACACACGCACAAACGCACACACGCACGCACGCACACACACACACACACACACATACACACGCACATTCACACACACACACATACTGCACGCTGCTGCAGCATGTGTTTGGTGACCTCGTACTCTGTTGGTTCCTTTTACTCCTCTCTGTAAAACCGTAAACTCTCCATGTTATGACTGATCCCCTCGCTTTCTCTCACTCTCTTTAACTGTCTTTCTATTTCTATCTCTCTTATCTCTCTTAACTCGCTCACTCTCTTTCTGTTTTCTCTCTTATACTTTTTCTCTCTCCACTCCATTCTTCCTCTCTTCTCCTTCTCCTTTTAATCACTACCCCCGATTTCCCCCCATTTCTCTGATTTTCTTTCTCCCTTTCTCCAGTTTACTTCTCTCACTCACATTGTCTTGCTCACTCTGAGTCAGTTACATTCACTGAGCTTGATTTGTATGCATGTCTCTCTATCTTTCTCTCTCCCTCTTTGATATTTCCCCTTTCTCTCTGATTCTTTCTCTTGCTGTCCATCTCATTGTTTCACTTTTATCATTTCTCTTTCTATCATTCGTCTTTCTCTCACTCAAATTCTCTCCCATTTATCTTGCCTTTCTGTCCTTATTTCTGTCTTCCTTTCTTTCTTCTTTCTCTTTCACATTCTCTCCTCCTCTCTTTCTGTCTCTCCTTCTCCCCTCTCCTACCTCTTCTACCCCCTCCCCTCTCCCCTCTCTCTTTCTTTGTCTCTCTCTCACTCACTCTCTGTGTCTCTCTCTCCCCTGTCTCTGTCTGTGGTCAGACGGTCACCTCCGTCTTGCTGGCTGTGCGGTACTGGTGGTGCTGGTGTGCGGGGATGTACTGCAGGTGGTCTACGGTGTGTGTGCGGCGGGAGGCGAAGGCTTGCCTCCTGCTGGAGGTCTGGGCGCCACTGACACTGAGCAGTGTGTTTGTGTTGTAGGAATGATTGTCCACTTCATTTTTGTTGCTGCTGGGATGCGAGTGCATCTTGGTGATTTTGTAGTGTCGGTCCATCACGGGCGTGGTGGGCATGAACATGTCCGTGTGAGACAGTGCCCGCGACATTGCCGCCTTCTCCCGGAAGTTGGAGCGGCGCAGTGTGGCCGGTGAGAGCAAGGGGTCCTGGGACTGCAGGCGGTCTGCCGACAGCAGCTGCTCCTGTGAAAGAACGCGCCCGTGGTAGGGGGACGCCGGCGGCGCGTAGGACGCAGACGACTGCAGCATGTGTTTGCGGGGTGTCCTGGGCATGGGGGGTGACAGGACGTGGTCCTGGCTCATGGCCCTCTGGACACGGCGCGGTTTCTGCTGTGATCTGTGGGGGGCACTGGGGGGCGACTCACCGCCAAGCTTCAACAGGTGAGTCTGGAGACCTGAGACTCGAGGAGCAACATCAGGCAGAAGGAGCTGCTGCTTCCTGCTGTAGAACTCATCTATATCCTTCTCACCTGAGAGAGAGAGACAGAGAGAGAGAGAGAGAGAGAGAGAGAAGGGGAAGAGAAGGGAGAAAGAGAGAAAGAAAGAGACAGAGAAAGAGAGGACAGAAAGAAAGAGAGAGGGTGAAAGCAAGAGAAAGTGAAGGGAAAGAGAAAGAGAAGGGAGTTAGGGATAAAGAAAAATGAAAAAGACAGAGAGGGAGAAAAGGGAGAGAGAAATGAAATAAGAGAGGATAGAGAGAAAGAAATGGTCAGAGTGAGAAAGAAACAGAGAAAGTAAATCAGAGGGAAAGAGAGAGAAAGAGGGGAGAAAGGGAGAGAAAGAAGGACAAAAACAGTGAAGAAGAAAGAGAAAAAGACAAAGTAAAGACACAGAGAGGAAGAAAAAGGTGAATAAGGAAATGAAAGAAGAAAGAGAGAGAATGAAATGGATAGAGTGACAGATGAAAAGAGAGAAAGCAGATAAAGTCAAAGAGGTAAGAGAGGGAAATGGGAAGGAGTGACAAAGCAAAAGAGACAGACAAAGAGAGGTAAGAAAGAAAGAAAGAGAGGGAGAAATCAAAAGAGAAAGTTGTAGAGAGAGAAGGCAAAAGAGAGACAGAAAGAGAAAAGAATGAAGGAAAGTAAGACACATGGTGATGGAAGATAAAAAGAGAGAAAGAAATAAGCAGAGTGGTAAAATAGAGAGGGGGAGAGAAGGAGAGAGATAGAAGGACAGAGATAGAAAGGGAAAGAGAAAGATAAATAGAAAGAGGGAGAAAGAGACAGAAAAATAGAAAGAGAGTAATGTTAATACACAATAATATACTGTAGGTCTACTTGTGATTTGCTGAAGCAGTGAATGGCAAACGAGCAAATAACAGTTTATAAACTGATTACAAACAGATGTGTCCCTCACTCAGACATGGTTAAAGTCCAGACTGATGACTTTTTGATGCCGTTTGATCAGAGTTTTCTCTTCTTCCTCACCTCCTCTGTTTCCTCAACTGATCTAGATTGTTCAGACTATCTAAAGTGTCAGGAAAGTGCTTTCCAGCAAATGAAGCAGTAATTCTTCATCAATGATGAAGAATTACTGCTCATTCTATCTGTTCCCCCGGCTCCTCTCCTCCCTTTGAGTCCTCCACTTTCTTCTTCTGGAGAGGGGCCGAGTGAGAGATGGGAATGAGGGGCAGACAGACACCCCCGCTCACTGAAGCCTGATGGTTCTGTCAGTCACAGTTCAGTTTGGATCGACCCAGCAGAACTGCAGAGAGCAAAGATCAGCAGATGAACATGAATGACACCAGTAGCCCTGAGACTGAGTCAAAGCTGTTCTGAGGACAGAAAGTTACTAAATAAATAATAAATGCATTATTAGACCCTAATGCTTGATAGAATAAGCCTTTAGAAATGTTTATGTAGGCTCATCTTCATTTAGCCTGATCCTCTGTATAGTGTAATGATACGTCACAGGGGTCAAAGCCTGGGTCCTGCATGTTTTTTGCTTGTTTTTCCCATTTGCCTATAAGATTTAATCCTGAGCTCTAACTGTCTCTTCCAGCTCTCCTGAGCCAGTTTCAGTCCAGAACTTTAACCTTCCTGATCACTTTTCAAATGTAGTTTTAGTCCAGAGCTTTAATCATCCCCTCCAGCTCTCCTGAACCAGTATCAATCCAGAGTTTTAACCTTCTCCTTCATCATTCCTGGACTAGTTTCATTCCAGAGCTTTAACCTTTTCCTAAACCACCCCTGAGCCAGGTTTAACCCAGAACTCTAACTGGCTCTTCTAGCTCTCTTGAGATAGTTTCAATCCAGAGCTTTAATATTCTCCTTCATGATTCCTGTGCCAGGCTTAATCCAGATCTCCAATAGTCTCCTCCAGCTCTCATTTACCAGGTTTAATCCAAAGCTTTAACCCTCTCTACTTTTTAAAGCCAGTTTTAACCAAGAGCTTTAACCTTCACTTCCAGCTCTACAGAACCAGTTTCAGTTAAGAACTCTAGCTGCCTCCTCCAGCTCTCCTGAACCAGTTTTAATCCAAAGCTTTAACATTTTCATTCGTCGTTTCAAAACTAGGTTAGATTCAGAGCTTTGCTTTCTCCACCAGCTCACCTTTAAAAGATTCAATCCAGAGCACTACCTTTGTCCATCATTCCTGAACCAGTTTTAATCGTGAGTTTTTACCCTCTCCTTCAGTTCAGTCATGTTACGCATGTAGGAGAATGTAATCTTGGTGTAGCATGGGGTGTTCGAATTGAATTTCCCTTGAGGTTTGGTGTAATGGATAACACTACCACACTATACTAATAGAAGTCACTGGGCAAGACTTCTAACTCTACATTCTGCATCTGTAATTTGACTGAAACTACTAGTTCCTCTGAATAAGAGCATGAGATATTTCTCATTCTCTGTAAAGCTTGAGGACCATGCAAAATTCATGGACCAAGCAAATAGATCCTTTCAAGCAGGAAAGCTGGAAAAGGAGTCTCGCAAGGTCTGACATGACCTTTAACAAGAATGCATGTTTAGAGACTGCTGGCTAAACTTTTGGCGCTGGACTGCAACAAAATGCAAATCCAATAACTTTCTATATTTCTCTTTTTTCTGTTTTTTTCTTTTTTCTTTTTTTTTAAATAAAGTACTGGAGGACAAAAATTATCTTTTGGTTGCTGATGTTAAGATTATGTTTGGGCACAGCAGCATTTACACATAAGTACGAAGCATCAAAACACACCAACGCACAGTGATGCGTAACTGTGTGTGTGTGTGCATGTGTGTGATGGGAGGTTAATATTGCTGATCACTGCGCTCAGATCTCCTGTGTGAAGGTTAATCCTTTAAGCATGTGTGAAAATGTCCCTGGAACTCAGTCCTAAAGGCTGCGTGGTGTGTTTTAATGACTGTTTGGCTCACACTTCCAATTCCATGAAGAACCAGCCAGCTGCTGCCAGTGACCTTCAGACACTAAAGGTCAGGAGAAGATCCCCTCAGGCCACAGTGAGACCTGGACACTCCGGCATTCACAGCATGAACCAGGAACAAACGGCCAGAAGTAGGCATGGTCTCCTTCACACAGACACTATAAAGGACTACCTACAACACTACTACAGAGAACAGACATCATCCACAATCACTGTTCCCTACATTAGAGAACCAGAAGCACAATCTAGAATACTACTACAGAGAACAGGCATGGTCCCTGATCACTGTTCCCTAGATTAGATAATCAGGAGCACTATCTGTAACACTACTAGAGGGAAGAGGCATTGTGCCTGATCACTGTTGCCTAGATTAGAGAAAAAGAGAGCACAACCTTGAACACTATTAAAGAGGTAAAGGGGCTGATGCTCTTATCCAATCATTAGTTACAGTAACCCTGGAGCAACTGAAGGTTAAATGTCTTGCTCAAGGACACAATTGGGGTAGCTGGTAGCCTAGCAGTTAAAGCGTTTGCCCTGCAGTCAGGAAGTTGTGGGTTTGATTCCCAAGACTGCTATTGGCACCTCTGAGGTACCGTTGAGGTACCTTCCCCACCCACTGCTCCCTGGTTGCTGTGGTCCTGGCTGCCCACTGCTTCACTTGGTGAATGGGTAAAATGTAGAGGCTAGAATTTCGTGCTGTTCACACTGGGTGCGTTCACATATGACAGAATGATAACTTTTAATTGTAGAAAGTGGATGTTTGAACCTGGAATTTTATTGTCCCCGGGTTCACAAGCAAGTGAACTGTAAGTGGTCTGTAAGTGTCCTCTGTCTTTCTTTCTTTCCATATTTCTCTCTTTTTTCTGTTTCTTTTGTTCTTTCTATATTTTTTGTCTTCTTTCTTTCTTTCATTCCAGATTTCTTTATTTTTTCTGTTTCTTTTGTTCTTTCTGTATTTCTTCACTTTCATTTGTTTTTTCTATACCTCTTTTTTCTCTTCTTTCAGTATTTAATTTTTTCTTTTTTATTTATTTCTCTCCTCATTTCTCTTTCTCTTTTTTCTTTCTTTCTTCATTTCAGTGCGCTGTGTGTTTTGTTTTTTTTTGTTGAGAAATATCTGTTTTCTCCTGTTGAGTCATTATTTCATTGCAGTAACTGTTTATATCCCACTCACTTTCACTCGCTCCACTGAATCTTTCCTGCCGCTGCCGTTCACCACCCACTTCAATGCAGGTTTTTGCCACCATGTATAAGGAGATAAACTGTGTGTCAATCAGTATCTAGTTTAACATCTTCATAAGCAGTGTTTAAAGTCATCAAACACAAAGGCTGTTGCTGTTTTATGCATCTCAGTTTGAGGCCACCAAAAGTTAACAGTGCTTCTTCTGAAATCACAGGCAATAATGGGGGTATAGTCCCTCATTGCTGGGCTGTGGAGCATTGCAACTGTGTTCTCTAGAGTGATGTGCTCCATCCAGCACCTTTGGGAGGTCCAGCATCAGAACATGACCTCATTAGTGCCTTGGCAGAAGAGTAGAGGTTGTTACTGAAGCAAAGGTGGGATAATCTACACCTATTACTGCCCCTCATTTCAGAAGATTCACTGGCAGATCCTTTTGGACACACTGTAGCTTAGCAGGCCTCAAACTGAGACATATAAGACAGAAACAGCCTTTGTGTTTGACAGGGTCTTTCAAATGCTGCAGATATAAACGTTAACGTTTTACCAGCAGCTCCAACCTTGGCGATGGCACCTCTTTGTATGAACACAGTAATTATCATGTAGCTGTTAAAACGACATCAGCATCGCATGTGGAGTGGGGCCACAGATGGCGACGTATTAAACTGCCATTAGCTGCAGCGGTATGAGAAATGGGTCTAAATGAGGCGCACTCACACTGCATGCTCTTTAAATACACACAGCAATTGTGAGGACGGCTGTGCAGTCGTGGGATTTTTGTTTCATTATCTTGGGTGGAGACGTGACCAGAATCTTCAACTCACCTGAACACAGACAATCACTGGTCTGAATACACTGACCTGTATTGTGTCTCAGGACATTCGGAGTGAGTAGAAGGGCAAAGAGTTAAGCACTGTATTCACACAAGGCACATATGGACACTGCATGCCTCCACAAACAAACCAGTCCCACTAGCATTGCAGTGCATGCAGAGATAGAGACAGGGTGGGTGAGGTCAGTGCTCCATGTGTAAAAGTACTGTGAAGACTTGAGTCCTCCCTAATTTATTCATATTTTGCTTCCAAAGATCCAGACTTTCTTGAGGAACAGTTCTTCAGGCTTCCTGAAGGACATTCATGTCTCTCATTTTCAGTCCAGTCCCAAACCTGACTGGTTTTAGAGGAAAGCTTTTGTTTGCTAAGCCACACGGTGAACCATTCAAGCATACTAAAGCCATCTAACTTGAACCACTGAAGAAACAGGTGCAGATGATTCCAGATGATCAGACCTGTGATCAGTATACTGGTGGCTGTTCACCTTTATCTAGGCTCCTTGTATCTTTAGACCTTGCAGCCTGTCACAGTAAAACAGTTGTTCCCATTTCTTTCATTTAATTTACTCAAAATGACAAAGATAAGACAGTTTGACTGCCATAAGATAGCATCAATGAGGTGATTCAAAACAAAATATAAAGAAATGAGGGGTGGCTCAATAATTTTGCACAGTACTGTAGCAGAGGATGCCCCTCTCACAGCTCTTTCAGTCTGATACAGCCATGAACACTGCACTGTCCAGTAAGTTATAATTTTTTTTAAAAGAAGAAAAAGTGCTGCATTAGACCTTTATGTGGTCGGTTAAGCTAATATTCACTGTAGTTGAAGGTAATGTAGCATAAGATATTCATTAATTAGATGTTATTTAGTCAGTTGATGATGGGTTGTGTTGAAGGTAAAGCACTGAAAATATGATACAATATTTGGTAAAAAGTGACAAAGATCATTACATTTAATTGTGGAAAAATACTAACCTTTAATGTAGTACATGTCAATACATTTAAAATAAATTTAAAAGTAAAGGTAAAATTCAAAGTAAAAAATAAATAAATAAATAAATAAATAAATAAATAATATGAGGGGATTTTGTCATATCGTGCTGGACCAGGCAATGATGGGTAGACAGGGAGGACGAATGGAATGCAGAAGCACCTACTTAAGCTGGTGAGAGAAGAGTATTTACTTAGGTCAGCTTTAATGGCCATTTCGTAGGAAGGAGGGAGGTGAGTGAGGTTCTGAAAGGAGCGTGAGAACGACAGGTCGTATGGTTCCGTCTGCGAGGTCAGGATGTTGTTCATCCGTGGCTTTTCTGAGAGAGAGAGAGAGAGAGAGAGAGAGAGAGAGTGAGGTGTCAGTTATAATCCTCTTTTGGGATTCTGGGAGAAAAGGTGGAAAGAGTCTCAGAACATGGTTGACCATGTTTCTGTTTCAGGCTAATGTCAGAGTGTGTGTGTGTGTGTGTGTGTGTGTGTGTGTGTGTGTGTGTGTGTGTGTGTGTGTGTGTGTGCGTGTGTGTGTG
>JBBPCX010062818.1:0-14071 GCA_037974365.1 Hydrocynus forskahlii | reverse complement strand
AGTTATTTCTGTGACCATTGTGAGTTTTTCTTTCATTGACTGAAGGGTACCAACAATTTTGTCCACGTGTGTATGTGTTGGTCAGACAGTGTGCTGTAAAGAACAGCAGCGCACAACAAGCAAGGTTTTATTGCAGTTCCAGTACGGAATGAAGACTCACTTTAGTGTCTGAGGCCTCATCTTCTTTCCTTGTTTACTATCTCCCACAGCACTATCGATGTCAGCGTGCACTATCTCAGCCTGAAAGAAACACAGATTATCGCACATACACATGGAGTACATTGCATGCATAAAGCAAAACTCTTTTCATTGATATTTCAAAACAAGCGCTCTACACTACACTATATTTACAATCCCAGTCTAGTGCACTTATTATTGTGGGTTTACACATTTTACCTACATAGTGAACATACAAAATAAATAAAGAATAAAGCACTAAAGCAATGCATATTAATCTGTAAAAATGTTGTCTATCCAATTTTATGTTATATTAGGAGTTCTTAAACCTGACATTTAATGTAAAACCTACTTTTCTTTTCTGGAATAATGGTGGTATTATTCATCATGTTGCATTGATGTTACTCAGCAAATGTCATAATTATCTATAAAGCAGTTTTCAATCACAGAAATCAGATTGGCCTTCCGTGAAATGGGTCTACTTATACCCATTAGGCTCATAACTGAAAGACATTAAAGAGGACAAACATATCGAGTCATTAGGATGCAACAATGTGCTGTGACATTTTCCAGCTCTAATGCTGTGTTCATAATGGTTTGCCTGTTAACTCATACACTGTTCACTAGAATGCAGACTTTATTTCACTTCAGTCACAAGCCTAAATGTTTCTGTGTGTGTGTATGTGTGTGTGTGTGTGTGTGTGTGTGTGTGTGTGTGTCTCACCTCCACCTCATCGCAGCAGAAGAAGTGTATGTCAGGTTTGTGCTGGTCACTGTCCTGGCAGACCAGAAGTAGGACAGACGGGTAGCGCGTCCTATTCAGCACTGTCTGACTGTGCTGCACTGTGGAGAGAGGGAAGTTCTCCAGCTCCTCCTGGTATAAAGAGGGGGGGGTGGAAAGAAGGTTATAGAAAAACAACAGGAATGCACAGATGGAAAGAAATATTACATTTTACAGAGTCAGAGAACTAAAAATGACTATAACTCTGAATACATGGAGTTTATCACAGTGAGCACAAGTGTCCTTAGAGACAGTTTCTCCAGGCTCCATCCTGGCAAGGATAAAGGTCTCTGAACTTTCATACTGATACCGACTGCACTGATACTGACTGGGTGACAAATCAAATCACAAACCTGTACTGCAGTCCTAATCATACAACAGAGTCATGAACATAAAACAATAAACACCTCATTCAGCTGGTTCAGCTGTTCAGCCTCCCAAGATTACAGACCAGAGATAACTGGTCACAATTTTACAATATAAAATCACAATATTTGACAAATCTACAGACAGAAGGTCTAATAGGCATTTAGTTAATATGAGCTAATGTCCACCATATTTGCAACTGCATCAGTTCCAGCTCTGGGGTCTACACACACAAATACAAATACAGAACACTCACCATAGTATCACAGTCCAGAAGCTTGATGGCCTTGTCGCTGACCTGCAGCAGCATCTCTTGGGTCCATATTTTGTCTTTAGAGTCCAGGAGGATCAGTTTCTTCACTGCATCATCTACTGTGGCTATGGACTCTGTCTTGTCCATTATAAACGTGGAAAGATGCTGAAAAGAGATGGTGATTCATTACTGTTTATTTATTTAAAGGTCATTCATCAAGCATTGTTTGCTTGTGCCATTTAATTACAGCATTAGAAAAGAGTCCTCTAGGAGCAGGTCTGTTTTCAGTACACCGAAATTTACATGCAAGGCAAACAAATCAGTCTGTAACAATGATCTCATAATTCCCTAACCCTGATTATTTAAGCTGATGGCATTTATTTTCCAAAGGCACTGGATCATGTTTACATTGCAACAAACATAATAAGGACTGTTTTGTGCTGAGGCAAATGAATATAAATAATATCAACTCAGAAAATACAACTAAAACGTAAACTAGAATGGAATGCTTGTGTATTGATTACCCTTGTTAAAATGATCACTACACTAACTTTACCAGCACAGAACACAAAACTACACAACTACAGTTGGTTAAAACATTACACTAACAAGTTTAATATTAAATAAGGCAAAATGAGCCAAACAAATAGTATCAAATCATAGTTTATTTGTTTGCCCTTGACAAAAAAAAAAAAGACTTTAACTGTTAATCAGGATTATTTTTATGACAGTTGATTGTGAAAAACCTACAAACAGCTTTTACTTTTTATGTCTAAGAAGACATGGTAATATAGAAGATGTTTAAAAGTGAGCAAAAGAAACTCTGCTATGAATCTGAACTACCTGGTTGTCATGAGGATGTTTGGAAAGGTACACATAAGTAACAATGGCATGTCATGGTGATGGCCACACCCTCTCATTGTTTCAATTGTTCAGAGGTTCTTCCAGCCAGGGAAACAGGGAGTTCAAAGGACGGAACATTACAGAGAGACTGGTGGATTGCAAAATTCTGAATCAACATTTCACAAATCAAAGTTGAACATGGCAGTAATCGCTGCAACAACCTTCTTATAATATGCACATCATGATCAGGGACTAGTGGGCATTTGACCCCTTTTTCACATTATCAAGAGAATTTCAAAGCACTTTTTAATTGAGTTTTGGTTTTAATTAAAAAAAAAAAAGAAAGAGAAAGTTCTACTCAGGCTAGGAGGTGTGGCGCCACCTTTGCTGCACACCCTTCATCAACTGACATGTATTTGTGTGTTTGTGCATACGTGCCTATGAGAGAGATATAAGAGCAAGATAATATCAAAAGTAGGCTAATTCTACCACCTCATCTGACTCATATCTAAGGTTAAACTCCAACAGTGCAGTATTTATTTAAGACATCCTCTATAATTGATATAAAAACCCTGCTCCATCTGAGTGCCAGAAAGTTTCGTATTACCCACATGCATTAAACATCTAATTTAACCACACGCACACTTATCTGCATGTCTCATCGAAGTCTCCTCTAAGGTTGGAGAATTTTCGAACTGACTGGAACACAGTTAGAGTTCAGTGTTCCAAGTAATGTGTATAAAAACAGTGGGCAAAATACTTCTGCAGCTATAAAGCCTAACAGTAAAAGGAGCATTTTAAGCTACTTCTTGTAATCTAGTTTTGGATACCACTGGACACACTGTGGGGCAGCTGGTGGCCTGATGGTTAGGGAGTTGCCCCAGTGATCGGAAGGCTATGGGGTTGAATCCCAGGACTGCCAGTGGCACCACTGAGGTACCCTTGAGCAAAGTACTGTCCCCACACACTGGGCACTGTGTTGCTGGCTGCCCACTGCTTCACTCGGGTTAAATGCAGAGAACAAGGTTGTGCTGTACACACTGTGTACTGTGGTGTGGCGTGTTCACGTATGACAAATGGACACTTTACACTTACTGCAGACTTGAGGGTGGCAGTGCACACTGTAAGTGTTTTTTTGAGAATCAATTTGCTTTTGATGGGAGAGACACATTTTGCCTGCTGTTTTGTGTGGAACCTCCAGGGCCCTCAAACTTAGAGTCTGAAGCTGCCAGGTAACCTTTAACAACCTTTAACAATCAGATTAAAAAGAAGATGGGTCTTCAGTAACAACTGTAGTGGAGGAGGAATTACTGGCTGCGGTTGCTGAGTACCTTGAACAGTATAACTTCACAGATCAAAATCATGATGATGTAAGCAAGAGACAGTATTATCACCTACTAATAATGTGCAGCCATGATCCTAAAGCACAACTGTGTCTAAGACGTTAAACTAATCTAATTATCTTAATTATACTTAAGTAAGTTGGGCCTTGACTCACCTATAACAACTTAATTAGCTATGGCCTCACTACCTCACCCCCAAGTCATGGCCACCTTATGCAATTTTGTTCTCATGTCTTAGAACGTCGTTTTTATAAAAAAAAAAAAAAATTAAAAAAACGTCAGCTGTGGGACTTGATTTTAGTAGCAGCACTACACTTGCTCATTAACAGAATTACTTTCTAAAAAGATGAGTACCGGTACATGTCAGAACAATAGCCAGCTAAGACAGCTAATTGACTTTTACTATAATACTGTTGCTTGGCATCATGAAGGCACACAGCCAGATGTAGTGTCAAAAAAGACACAGTGTGCCACTTTCAGAAAAATACAGTATGATCCCCCTCTTTGAACACATGCATTTTCAATGAAATACTGCAGTCTGGTTCAGCTATGTTAATGCTGCCTGAAATTGCACACAAGTGATCTCTAATAGAAATCACTGCAGAAAGCTGATGAGCAATTTGAACAGTAATCTGTAAGCTGATAGAGTCTGTTTTCGGGGTGCTTAGCTATGCAAAAGAGCACTCAGTACTGATTCACTGATACAGACGAAACCTGAAATTAGAGTAGCTGTGTGTAAGAGACTACGTCCCCGTGTGCTTGTATGTATATCCGAGTGTGCAGGTGCATATGTGTGTGTGAGCCAGAGAGAGATACGTTACTCAACAGTCATTAGAAATGTGTGTGAGAGTGAGAGACAGGGAGAGTGCATAGTTCAGCTGAGTGAAACACTCTAGATCTACTCAGTCAAATCCAAAACAAAATGCACCAGGCTAGTACAGTGTTTTTATTTGGATTAAAAAAGGCTACATACAATGTGTATGTATGTATGTGCAGTGATAAAAGATCACTGCCAAGGACTTTGGCAGTGATCTAATAAAAAAAAAAAAACACCATAGAGTGATTCAGAGTGATTCAGTGTCATATCTGCCAGCAATCCAAAGACTTGACGGTAATCATTTTATAGCAACGGCATACCAAAAATTGTCATGTGTTTAAATATTAACTCAAGTCCACACAGTTATTGGAAAGGCCACAAGCACTGACTGGGAGAGAGAGAGAGAGAGAGAGAGAGAGAGAGAGAGAGAGAGAGAGAGAGAGAGAGAAAGAGAGAGAGAAAGAGAGAGAGAGAGAGAGAGAGAGAGAGAGAGAGACCCTTACCTGGACATGGTACTGAGATGTCTCCTGCATGATGAAGTTTGAGTTTGAGTATTTCTTACGTTGTTCTGAAGTGGGAATAAAATGGTTATGGGGTTAAAAAAATACTACATACAGAAATCATAATCTAGACATTTCTTTATGTCAAACAGTATTACAACCCAACACAAATAAAATAAAATAAGACCACCAGGAATGTCAATATTCAGACAGTTTTTATATAATCATATATAATTGCATATCATAATATATACACAGATACACATACAGACTTCTAAATATAAGGTGTTTAGCTTTCAGAGTGGAAAAGTCTGGAATTGCTTGGAAAATCTCTATATTTCTCTTATTTACACTGTTTAGTCCCTCAGTTTCACAGGATTCTAATTTTAACTCATTTTGAAAATACTGTGAGTGAATAAATAAACCAACAAACGAACAAACAAAGAAGTAATGTAAGTAATTTTCCACAAAAATTAATTGGAGTACAGTTTCCCTTCACACACAGATGTAGCAACAGACAGCAGACTAACCTGAATGCCACATTTTGGAGTGAAACGGTCAGGACAGACTAGGCACATGGACAACAGCACTGTAATTCAAACTGCTTCTCACAACATTAATATAATCTCATATATAGATAACTAGAGGCACATTCACCAATACTGTAATGCTAAGGAAATGCTTCTCTAATTAAAAATACAACAGTAGTTATGCAATACTGTAGCTATTCATGACAAATAGACCAGCCAGATTATTCTTTGCTTCATATCAACAGCTTATTCAAAACTATAAAAAGCTCTCATTCCTACCCATCTGACCGTGCTCAAATTCAATTTCCCAGCAAAATTCCGCTCAACTGCCCAGGCCCCATTAGTGAGTCTGAACGTCGCACTGAGCTTTACTGACAGATCAACAGTACACCTCAATTCATCAGGGTCAAAGGTCAAACCTTACGTGATCTGCTCAGTTTAACTCTTTAACTTCCTCCTCCTCTTTTAATTGTGCTATCTTCAGCTGATTTACAACAGCTGTCATAAATCTGAGCTGGTTTAATGAAACAATAATCAGCCGGAACATACAGGCGCACATTCACACATACACAAAGTCACACAAATTACTGTTAGAGGTCTAATATTCTCTTTTAAGTTTGTGAAGTTTTTGTTCCAATGAATAAGTTCTAAACTATGTAACATCCCAGTAGAAAATAATTAAGAATCAGAAGAGTCTCAAAATGAACTACATATTTTATAACATTTACAATAAAATACTGAAAAACTGAAGTGTTTCTTTTTACATACTTTCTTAGCCATTGTCATTTTTATCTTTGGTAACAGGTTACATCAAACCATCTGCCCCAAATGAAGTTTTGGTCCATGGGAAGTGGACTAGAAAGAACTGCAGGCATTGTTTTTGCGCACTGTGATGTAACTACATATTATTCCTGAAATACAGGAGACTGTATATCTTTATCTACTCCTGTTCCTTTTGTTGCATTGAGCATGTATAGGACAAAAGAATTTCCCTCGGGATAAATAAAGTTCTTTCTTATCTTATCTTATATCATTCATATTTTAAAGAAATTATACATTTTTGGAGATCATAGTTATTATCTGTAAAAATAAAAGCCTGGTGTAAGTGTTTGAGTCGCTCACTCATAGCTGATTGAAACAAGTAAAGAAAGATTCTAAACTTTCAGTCACATTTTTATGTGAAATGTGTCTGCATGGTGCAACGTGATGAAAATGAATCAGTGAAGCTTTTATTTTATGTCTGTGTTTGTAAGTAGATGAAAAGATATTTTACTATATACTGTATATTTTACTGTATACTATATATTTTCCTTTTTTTCATGTTTATGTCTTGATGCAGAATGTAAAATGAAATGTAAATGTAGTTCATAAACGTACATTTATAAATATCCAATCAATTGTGTTTATATTCAAAATATTGTGAAATAAACTGAAATGATAAAATAAAATGCAACAACAGCATTAGATTTCTGAGGGTTAAATGGTAGTTTTAATTTAAAATAATTACAGTCCAAACACTGTGGATTACTCATTGTTGGCATCAGTAATGATTTGGTCAGACAAAGATGTCAAGAGGCTGTTTTTTTTGGACAGCTTGACACTTGAAAGGGGGAAAGCTGTCACAGCAGATTGTAGGTGGTCATGCAGCAAATATTTTTCCCCTGTTGTCATGGTACACTCCACCCACCCACATTACTACTGCAATCCTGTCAAATATGAAATCTCTGTGAGTACAAATTTTACCGGTTGTTGAATTATGATTAATTGTTCATGAATGACAAGACTATCAAGAAATAAACCTATAGAGCACAAGAGAAAAGAGATGTAAGGATAAACATTAGCCACAACTTGTAACAAGTGGTTTAAAACTCTGCAGTCAGTTTTAGAGCAGAAAAGGAAAGCAACTCAAAAGCCACTTGAATGGCTTGAGTAATATCTGCAGTGGCAGTGTTTGCTTAAATTTGAGACAACTGTAATATGAAAGTAGTGCAATCAAGACAGTATAAAGTTTTTATTTCACATAAGCTAAAGTATAAACAGCAGTTCAGCGTGTATCACACTGTGCATACAAAAATGATTTTACTGTAATCTAATGCGTTTAGTATCTCTAAAAGCTCCCTCTCAGAAAGTATGAATGAATCCACTGTCTGAGACACTGTTTAATGTGGCTTTAAGAAGGTTTTGGCCAAAAATGTATTTTTGAACTTATTCCTGGCAGGGAGGTGCATGCAGGAAACATGATTTGAAACAAATAATTTTTTTCATGTTTACCACTTATATATATACAAGCTCACAAGAGACACATGGGTTGTTTTGGACAGTAAGTAAGGTTTGTTTTGTAGACAGTGTGACGTGTGGTTTCTATAATTGGTAACCAAAATAGGTAGATCAGTCAATCAGCCTGCATCTTAAGTCTGTATTAAACACTACTGATTTATTTTTAAAAGCTGTCATCAGTTCATGTCACACTACGTACATACTAAAAATAAAGTGATTATTTAATCATAATTTACCCCATCTGGATTGGTTTACTGAGCTTTAATGAGGGATGATACGAAGATACGGCAAAAATATAACCTCACAACACTTCAAGACACTTTCAATGAGCTATTATATTATGTTTCTCTGAGGTTTAAAAGTCAACATTTCGCACACCGCACTGCACTAAACTCAGTAACCCAAGACTAATTTTATTCCCATTATTATGAAACATGCAGCTGGTCAGAGTTGTAGAAGTAACAAAGCTATCCTGATATACTTTAAAACGTTTACAGTGAAGTAATGTGACATTTTTTTATCATGCTTATAAATACTGTCATACTAAATTTAACCTGCTTGAAGCATGCTGCGTCTATTCTGTTTTGGCAGCTTCAATAGTTCTGTCATTTTACTCGTGTTAGTGGAGATCGGCGGCAAAAAAGTGGATCAAGATGTGCCCATACAAATCAGTTTGTGATGTTTCAGAGTCACTGCATTTATCTAGCGTTCTGAACCAGAAAAAGAAGAGCAATTCCAGCTGTGAAGTTGGCCTGCTTCAGTCTCTTCAGATTAGGGGGTCGCGGCTAGTCATTGCCATTAAGAGAGCAGATGTTCTATTCAGCTGGCTTACAAATACTGTACAAAACAAACACTGCACCACACCACCAGTTCTGCTTCTCCTCTTCCTTTTCTTCTTTCTCTTTCTCTGCCTAATGTCCATCTGATCACAGAAGGAAGTGTTCTTTCACTTCCTGCTCTCCATTATCCCTCGCTCCATTCTTTCCCTGCTCTCTCTTCCTGTTAGAGTGAAACAGTAGTGCCTGTGCTAAGCCCCGTGTGTGGGTGTCTATGAGAAAGTAGAGCTGTACACATGCTTTATTCATGATTGACATTTACGCCAATCGCTTCACAGCTCGCAACGAGAGCCACTTAAGCGGCACATGGGCCGTGTCGGAGCACACCGGCCACACAGAAGGACTAATATGCCGATTCAGAAAAAGTGTCCGTTCCCATCTCCTAATATGTTCTTATTACATAACACAGTACACAACGACCAAAACTAGCTCTTCCAAACAAGCTCCTCTTGAGAATAAACTTAAGGAATAGGATCAGGAAGGAAGGAACTTTATAATCACAATATAAATCTCTAACCTAACCGTAGGCCACAGAGAACACAGAGCTTTGCACACACAAGGACAATGTGAGCTAGACATGCCTACTTCAGCCCTGGATCATCCCTGGTAGAACGACTAGCCAGCTGTGCCCAAACATCAAAAGGGCAAAATCAAAACACATAAATCTGTTGATGAAAACATTAACATACGATATTGATCCCAGAGGAAATGGCTTGCATCCTCTGCATTTAACCCATTCAGCTGAGTGAAGCAGTGGGCAACTGACAATGGCACCCAGGGAGCAGTGTGGGGACGGTACTTTGCTCTATGATACCTCAGTGGTGCCACTTGGAGTCCTGGGATTTGAACCCATAACCTTCCGATTGCAGGGGCAACTCCAATACCACATTTATGTCCATAATTATAATATTATCACAGGATAATAGGACATTCTTTATTATGGTTTCATTTTTTGGCATGTTTTTTGTTATTTCTTGACATCAAATCAAACAGAAGAAAGTTGGAAGAGCAGACTTGAATCTGTTAATAAAGAACATACATGTAATCTTTTATTTCAATAACAACATATCTCATTAAGTAATTACATTTAAATAATATAGAAAAACAATAACTCGACCTTTAAGTGTTAAATGAGCATAGAAGGAGTTGTCAGCGCTTTTTATTTTGTCCTCTGGATTATATGTGTATATGTAATGTTAGATGATACAATGTGAGTTGATGCACCAAAACACTGCCAGTGTACCTAAGTGCAGCCCTCTGCTACCTTTATTTCCATCTTCTCCTGTCATTCGGGCATGGACTAGCAGGGCACAGCACTGTACACCGGTGCTGTCCTGAGGTGACTGCTGAAGAGCAGGTAACGCTATCTGTTTCACCTCTCTTCTCTCTCCAGCATGATGATACTATTTTCTTTGTGTT
Organism: Hydrocynus forskahlii; assembly: GCA_037974365.1. Lineage (NCBI taxonomy): Eukaryota > Metazoa > Chordata > Actinopteri > Characiformes > Alestidae > Hydrocynus > Hydrocynus forskahlii. The sequence goes on along the minus strand of JBBPCX010062818.1, from coordinate 3,929 downwards.
GTTTACATAGTGCAAAAACAACAATAACGATGCTATTTCACCAAAGTGAAACACTACCTGATCTTATTATAACATCCTTAACCTTCATAGATACACACTGTAAAGAAATATGGAGCTTTAACTTATTATGTTACTAGTGGCCGTGCAGCTTCCGGGACAAAAAACTGCTTCATAATCTCTTAACTCATTATTTGAAGTTTGATTACCTTAAAACCTGCAGTGTAGTGAGGACAGTGCTTCTCTGTGTTGGGTAATTAGAACCGATTACACCTGCACTATTATGTAAAGAAACAGATGAATAAATAACCACTAGCAGCCTTGCAGAAAGAAAAACCAACAAAATAACAAACTAAAGCCCATTACTCACATTTTAACTTCCAATCTTGAGTATAAAATCCAAATGAGTATAATCCAAACCAAATCTTGTTACCATGGCGAATACACCTGTTCTGATGTCTCCTGTAGAGGCCTATCGGTGACAAACGTCGACGGCAAGTAAGGTTATCATGCCAACATAACGCAGGGTACCTTCTGGATGCAGGAAATGAAGCACTCATGTGGTCAGTGCCATCTGCCCCTCACAAGCGGGCATCTCAGAATAACACATGCTGGACAACACAAACCACATGGATGAAAAATGCCACGTCCATCACCCTTTCACAAGCCCAGCCTACACAAACATTTCTGATGAGCCCATACACACACACACACACACACACACACACACACGCACACGCACACACACGGATTCATATCAGAAGTTCTGCTCCCTTACAAAAACCCAAATACACTTCCATAGCTATAGCATTGTTAAATGAGGAAATGAAGCTAAGAAGGAGAGAGTAGAAGAGAAGAAGACTGAGAACGCAGAGGAGGATGAAGACGAAGGATATATAAATTACTGTGCATACTTCTGTACTTCTGGTCCAGCCGTTTGATCCTGACTTTAATCCAAGTTTCTGAGACAACCACCAGCTTCAGCCTTTGCAATCTCACTAGAGTCAAAGTGCAACTTTCACTCCCTCACTAATGCTCTTACCCTCTGTCTCTCTCTCTTTCTCTGGCAGCTCAGATAAGCCTGTATGTATAAGTCAGGCAAGAGGCCAGCAGGCTTATTTGCATGGCCGGACTGCAGGTAAGTTGAGGCTCAGTGATGGTGTGAATTTTTGCATAGCAGAGCAAAGGGGATGTTTGCAGAGAGTGAGAGGAGAGATTAACCAAAGAATATGGTTCCTGTGGATCTACCACCATGAAAACAAAACAAAAACATTGCTTTGAAGAGAAGAAAACACTGCCCAAATGATTCAATGCTTCACCTATTAAGACAAAAGTGACACAATCAATGGGGAATTTTGAGTGAGATCCTGGCAATGCCATAGCCGTCCATGGCTGGGAGTCCATCACCGGCCTCGCTCTTCCTGGGGGTAGAGCTTTTCAATGGCACTGTGTTAGCATCAGTTTGAAAAGATGTGGATGTGGTCAGAGAAAGCATGTGCCACTCTTTCACAGCTTGGTAGCTCTGTGATAGGTGGATACCTAGCTAGTGGGTGGAACTGACCAAAAGAGAAAACTGCATTAAAATAATTATTAAAAGATTCAATTTATTTATATTAGACTGATACAATTAGAGAAGTGTAAAAGTGGGTTGCACACTGAGAAAAAAAAGACACAAGGTCTACAAAAAGGAGTTTTAATCAAAGAAAGAAAGAGCTCTCTCTTTCTTTGATGAAAACTCCTTTTTGTAGACCTTGGGACCCACTTTTACACTTCTCTAGTCTTTTTTGGTTCTATGCACCTCATTCAACAGTCTTTACATCTAGAGTGCAACAATACTCCTCTGCAGACTGATAAAATTCCATATCATAAAAAACTACTTTATAATATAATTAACAGACATGAATCCTATGAATAGAATTCATTCTAAGATATTTTATGACCACACACCCTTATTCCAGCCTTCACCAAAACTGCTGTGTTACATCATTAGCTTTTCTGTTTACAACAATACTGAACAATACTGAACAAAATCAGTTATAAAAGCATCAGTTATAAAAATCTGCATTTGTTCTTAGTGAAAGGCAGGACACAGACCATGGATTCAAAAAAGTAACAACTTCTTAAAAATCATCTTAAAGTTAATGTAACAAGATTTTATTCTTAGGCTATTTCTATTGTGCCAGTAATCATGAAATTTTGAGCTACGGTGTCTGACGTCCACACACATGCATCTCTGGGTAGTGTAAGAATGATACACACATCAGCCACTCAATGGCACTACCAATTACTGGCAATCAACCATAACCACAAAAAACACAGATTGCATTCTACCTTTTTTTCTCTCCCTCTTTCTGTCTCTCCTCTTTTCTGTGGTTTTCTCATCTTCTGTGTGTATAGTATACAGACCTCTCACCTACATTCATGTATGATATAGCGTGGGTCTCTGTCATCAGTAAAGACCAAGAAAAACAGAAAGAATGTAAGATTGCAGGAACACATGCCTCCTACTCCTCCTAACACACACACACACACACACACACACACACACACACTCAAAGCCTCTTTTATATGCCTCTATAATATGACCATACACACGCACAGCTTTTTCCACATACTCAGAACAGACACACCCAGGCTGGGATAGAAAGGGACTGTGTACATTCAGTGACACACACACACGCACACACACACACACACACACACACACACACACACACACACACACACACCCCTACAAAGACCTTAACACTGTAAAACTCCAGTGAATGATTGCCATGGCAGAATTACTGGAGTACAGCGTATAAGGTACCAGTGAATGTAAATGAAAATTGCAAGAACAGTGTGTCATTACATTCCTAAATCCACACCTTCATAGAATCTAGTGGCACTGACCAAAAAAATCACAAGGTTCAAAAAAAGTTCTGTCTTCGTTTAGGCAATCAGTTTGACTTTAGTTTGACCGGTTTCTATTTTCTTCTCTCTGTACCTGCCTTTCTTTCTCTAGCTCTGTTTCTCTCTTCCTCTTTCTGCCTTTCACCTCCTCTCTCTCATTTCCTGGCACATTCATTTGATAAGCAAATGTTGATTGTTATGGTTAAGCTTAATCTCAGTGTAGACACATGTAAATCTCACACACACACACACACACACACACACACACACACACATAACTGTAAGTCTTTAGAACTGTTGGTGATGCACCTATACTAGATTATATACACATAAATTTGTATTCAATACACAAACTCACACGCAGAGAATCAAACAGTATACGGGACATTCTGGATCTAACGATAACCAACAAGAGACCCAGAAAAAAACTCTGATGAAGAGCTGAATTATGTAATAGCGGAGTTTTTGTTACACAAACTTTAAATAATGTACAAATAATGAAATGCCACACAGATAATACAATCTTAATGTTGTTCAAAAACATGTATCTTAAGTGGCAGACAAATTCAAGGCAAACACTAATATCTTAATGCACAAACGTCTAAAGATCACACACACACACCCACACACACACACAGATCCACATCTCTTGCTTACCATACAGGGCCTTTGCGCTGATCTTGCTGTCAGATCTGGCCACCCCACTGCAGAAAGAAGAAGTGGATGAAGGAAGGTGATTTCTGCTCTTCATCACTCAAACTGTTCCTGTTAAAGGCTATCCAACCACACGTTCCTCCAGCACTGGAGTGCAAGCATCAAAACTCTAGATTTACTGACGTACAGCCACAGATGCACGGCAAGAGTTTTCACCTTAGTGACACACTGTGGCTATAATAGTAAGGACTGGGTAAGATTATCTACAGGTTCTCTGAGCATATGGGAGTAAGCAGGTGGGACAAGAGCGAGAGAGAAAGAGAGAGAGAGAGAGAGAAAGAGAGAGAGAGAGAGAGAAAGAGAGAGAGAGAGAGAGAAAGAGAGAG
>JBBPCX010062807.1:0-14071 GCA_037974365.1 Hydrocynus forskahlii | reverse complement strand
TCTGCAATTGCTTTCAGTGATATAAAGAGCCCCGACACACATCACCATCCATGAGTTCAACTGACGAACAAAAAAATGCTTACCTTATCACTCCTAAACACTTTTTGCATAATAATTTGGAACGCAGTGTATTGTGAATAAAAGGATGGTTCCTAAGCTGCTACAGGCCAAATATGTGGATATAGGCAAATGAGCTCTGCTTCCATTGGCTGTTCTGTATTGTTTTTCAATCAGCATGATATCACAAAAACACTTCTTTAGGCTACCTTGCTTATGAGCTAGCTAACTTTGTCAGCAAGCTAAGCTAGCTTACCATTAGATGTAGCCAAGAAGTAAGTCCTCAGTCCTCATCCTTTCACAAGCCTCCCAGGCGGTAGTTTGATGGTGGATAAAGACCCAGTGTTAGGTATAGAGTGAGGTCTATTATTCTCTGTGGCTTGACAGAGCGTGAAATTCAGCCTCTTCCGTTAGCCAGAGTGCAAGTTCAGTATTGAATGTTGTTAAAGCGCAGTTAATAAGGGGCACAAGAGAGGCTAGAAGTCACACCACTGACCTGTGACTTTGCTCTCCCTGCCTCGCTTCGTTATTGAGTTATTGTGTCGGCCAGTTTTGATCCGGGGGAGCAGATGCAGCACTGAAAGACTACCTCTCCTGCCCAGCCTGCCCCTGTCTCTGATTCTGTGTCATTTTAATTGAGCCAAAGGGAAAAGCACCAGCTTCTTTTCAGTTGTGTTGACATGTCTGTCGCTCAAGTCGATAGCCAGTAACGGCCATTTTTCACTGTCCAAGGGACTTTATTCCAAAACAAAACTGGTTTAAACCAGATACTGGCATTCAAGGATGAAAATATTGAATGAGTCAGCGATGCAGCGATGTATGTCTAAAAGTCTCCAGGCACCCTTGCAAGTAGATTCACCTGCTTGCAACTATTGCTGACACAGGTGACAGTCCTTAGACCTTTGACCTGTGCCAGGTGTTGGATGGATGGGAATAAGGCCCCAGCACTGGGCTATGGCTACTTGAGTGTAACTAGAGTTCCAATACCTTTTCAAGTGTACTTGAGTGGCATTTGTCATCCAGCATCAAAGCGTGACTTCACTAGCCCTCAAAGCAACCTTCCAATATCTAGTGTAAAGTCTTCCCAGAAGAGTGAGAGGTGTTCCTGGAGCAAATGGGGGTAAGGGGTGCTTACACAAGGGGAATTCAGACGATTTTTTGATTCTTCACTTTAAGACGTTAATATAAGTGTCAGTGAGTGTATAGATCATTTACACAGCATAAAAATAGCCATGGACAAAATAAGAGACCACGTTTCCCTTTTACTGTTCCCTGTTTGTACAATTTGCGGCGGTGTGTATGTGTAAAATGCACAGGTTGCTATTTTTTTATGAACTATTGCAGTGCGAGCTGTGTAAAAATAAGAAATGCCTTCATATGGGTTGTGAGTGCAGTAGTGTTTGTAGAGCAGCTTTTCTATGTGCTGTATTCCAGCAGCTTCACTCCTGATTCAGTTTCTGATGGGATGAAACAGAGTCACACATGCACACACTATACACTTAACATTACTATTTTAATTGTTGCAGTTGTAAAATAATGTAAGGATTTTGTGTAGTTTGACATTCCCAATGTATAAAATATTATTTATTTGTATTATTTTTAAATTTTCTACAAACATTTTTTTGTTTGGAATTATTCATCAAGTGTGGTCAAGGTACACAGACACACTCCCACAAATTACAAAAGTAATAACCAGAAAAAAAGGATGCTGTCTCTTTTTTTTTTTCCATGGCTTTACATCATATATAAATGAGTGTATGTATATTTTATATGTCACATATCGTCGCTGTCGGGCGGAAACCTCAAATGCCAAAACGGCTATTTTTCAGGAAACTCAAAAAACGATGTATATTCTAAAAAAATGATTACCGTGTCATCAAAATTGGTATAACTATTTTCAACACTTTTCATTGGTTAATAATTTCAAAATTTTACAGAGCCACGTGGAGACTGACCAATAGTATCGATTTATGAGAAAAAACAACAAAGACGAAAAGTGGAGTTATGAGGATTCCGCCAGACAGTGACGAAACAGTCAAAGGGTATGTGTATATTATATATATATCACATACATCGCATACTCTGTGATTGTAAGCTCTTGCGCTCATTCATGCAACGAAAGCTCTTGAGGAACTGGAACTTTCTAGTGCTGTTGCTTTTGTCAGTAAGATGCAGAGATCTGTCCACCTTGGTGTGTTGAAGCAGCCAGTAAGAAACTGTGTTTGAATGAGATTCTAATATAAACATATAGAGTGAGTAGTTGTGCTTCTGCTTGTAATAGTACAGATGGTTTGATGGTTCAAACCATAAAAATGCAGTTGTGACTTTTACAGCACTGCTAACTATCTGACCATCCACAACCCTTGTTCCTTGTTTGGGAACAAAATGCACATCCCTTGAAAGCCCAGCATTACGCAGCTTTAGGCATTATCAGCGGGTAGCTGCGGCCAAATAGTGCTAACGCCTTGGCTCTTGATCTGATATCAAGGAATATGGGTGCATTGGTATTCAGCCGGCATGGCAGCATTGTACTTAGACTGCGGGCTCATTAGAGTCGAAAGCTTTCACAAATGACTCCCCCTCTGCTCCTCTGAGGACACATTCCGAAGGAAAACACGATATGGGCATATCACAGCATTTATCCCGTCTGGGCATCACACCATTTCAGAGTGGTACACCTCTCCACCTTCTCTGCTGCAGTCAAGAGGCATTTGAGGTTTTGCACTTAAAGAAATCCCCCAGACACAGAGGAGGCACTGTGATTAATTTGGCCCAGAGTCTCAGTGATGCTCTCTCTTTCTCTCTCTCTCTCTCTCTCTCTCTCTCTCTCTCACTCACTCTCACTCACTCTCACTCACTCTCACTCACTCTCACTCACTCTCACTCTCACTCTCTCTCTCTCTCTCTCTCTCTCTCTCTCACTCACTCTCACTCACTCCCTCTCTCTCTCTCTCTCTCTCTCTCTCTCTCTCTCTCTCTCTCGCGCGCTCGCGCCCACTCACTCTCTCTCTCTCTCTCTCTCTCTCTCTCTCTCTCTCTCTCTCTCACCTAACAGAATGCTATCTCCATAAGACCGTGAAGGCAGCCAGCTGTGAATGCAGAGCGGGGATTGATCCTTCAAAGGCAAATCTCAGAGTGGATCAGACGTGAGGTTTGGGACTGAAAGGCCCAGCTCATTCCGACCATCACTTAAAGGCAGTGTCAGGGAATTTTTAGCTTGATGCACAGCTCGCACACACTGTTAGCATTTTGGTACTGCCCCACACAAGCCTAAAAAAAATAATTGGTCCCAAAGAAATAAGAGCTCAGATCACCACATTAATAAAACATTCCCCCGCCCAGATTGCCTGTCCCGTAAATGTGAGACTATTTGTTGAATTACCTCAGTCAGCCAAAGATATTAATGAGCCTCTTTGCTAAGTAATTACTGCAGAATGGATGAAAAAAAGATGGAACCCCAGTGGTCAGAGAAAGGAGTGATTACCGGAATGACAACGCCACTCATAATTGCAAATGTTCCTTTTGTTCTCGGGGAGGCCCAAGTTCATGACATGATGAGCTTCAGAACAAAAATACGGAGTTCCAGGGCCAGAATCACTCAAGGCCGTCATTAACAATTTATGAAGCAAGAAGTGAAGGATATTTGCTAGGAAGCTGTGGTGCTATGCTGCCACTGGAGCGGTACAGTGAGTGTTATAGATACGGCACATTATTATTGTGGTGGATGGAAAATCTCAGGAATTTTTATTATTACACCGTTCCGCCTGGAGCTTCTCCATTCCAGTGGTCTGTCACTTTCATAAAAGGCTCAGTCTCGAGGAAGCAGAACTTATGTAGAGTATGATCTCTCAGATCTCTTGCCTTACGTTTGCTTTTTTCTGCCCTATTTCTCCCAGTTTCCTTCATCTCGTTCTTAATGTTGTACGCTCAGCGTGCTGAACCTCCCCTTCTTTTATATTTCATAAGTTATTCAGAGTTTGCGCTCATCGGACTTAGCTGTTTGGCTCAAAAAAGCAAATCAGGATGTTTGCCCGGGTTTGTGAGCGGAGACGCCGAGGTATGCTGGATTGATAGATTCCATCAAGCATCAACTCCTTTGATTCAGATGCGCAATTAAAGGAAAAAAATAAAGGTCTTCAAATGTAAGCGCTTACACTTGTCAATCTCTCATTCAGGTGCTTCAGCGAGAGGATGGGTTTCCATTACTAAGTAAATCCTACATCTATGCCATGCTGACAGATGTCTGTCGGTGATAAAGAAATAACGCCAATGCTCCGAAAAGGACGTTGGATTTAATTTTTGATGATTGACTTGCCCTGTTAAATTGCAAATCCTGGGTGGTGTAATCTTTATGCTCTCACATGTGTCAATCACTACGCAAAAGACCGTCTATCCTTCTATCCTCCCCAGCTTAATTGTCTCATTTCTTTTAGATCTTCAAATCTTTTTTCTCACAGTTTAGGTTGATTACTTCATGATAAAGTTTTACACATCTGTTCCAAAATTCAGTAGCAGTTTTAATGTAGAGAAACGGGCAAGTAAATCCCCTCTTTTATGTTTGTTTATTCATTTTTTCCAGATTTTCTGCCCAAATGAGTCATTCCCAGTTCTACAACCCCCCCTCCCCCAATCCAGGGGCTGGTGTCCAGGCAGTTGGGTAGTGTCCGTCCTCAAACACACTCATTAAACCTGATTAACAGGTGAGTTGGACCAATTTTGTTTGAGCAGGGAGATCAGCAAAACTGTGCCGGACATCATCCTTTCAGGATCGAGTTGGGCATCCCTAATTTAGAATATTTGGTCCACTTGTTTGGTCCACATCAGGGTTCACAAGGTCTCACTTTCTTTGAATACCACCTTCACAAAAGACTCGCAAAAGCAAACCTTCCAAATCTGATGAAATGCAATACTATCTATGTTACTGGATGATGATTTGATGGTTTCCAATCACCTCTAATCTACCAATCTCATAAAAAATTAGAAGACATGTTGGATTCCCTGTGAACGCTATCTTAAGCAAAGCACAACCCCAAACCCATGGAACCTTGACCTAAGGTCAGCCATTCATAGCACTTCTAAGTCTGCAATGGCAACATCCATGTCTGTGAGCTTTGAACGGATGCTGGTCCTCATCCACAAGGAGCGGAAAGGTTCCCGAAGATAAATGACGCACGCAAGGCAGGTTGGATGATGGTGAGTGCAGCAGACAAGCTGAGAGAAGCCAATCTTTGGAGACTCTGACCCTGCTCCGACCTCACCTATTGAGCACAGCGACACAAAGACGGTTCATTCCGGAGCCCTGCGGGCTTCGCAGCTAATCCCCGGTCAGAGGCTCCTCGCGTACTCCAGAACACACAAGAAATGTTGCCTCTCCCACAGTGGTGAAGGAGTCCAGTTCAAAAACTCAATTACATCCCATCTTTTTCTTTCACAGCTGAAGGCAAGAGATTCTTTTCCTTTTTTGTTGCCGAATAGACTTTTTCTGAGCTGGCAGGCTTTCATGTGTCTTTCTTGTTGATGAAAATGAGATCCTCATTTAGAAAGAAGTTTGATTCTAATCTCTAAATTGCTCATACTGGGTCTATTATGCCTTTGCAATCTGCATCTTATTAGAATTCAGACTGTATAACAGCAGGACCTGTGATTTTGAACATTTCAGCTCAGAAACTGACCTGCTTAACAGCAAAAGCTCTCTGGAGTTTTCCTTTTTTTTCTTTTTTCTTTTTTGTGGCCACTTCCTTAATAGTCCATGAGTGCCTTTTTTTCATGCCATTCTAGCCTGCTGTGTACTAGGCTTGGTTTGTTGTTCCTCAGAAAAAAAAAGTGTTAAAAATGTCCTCGTCTTGGGATATCATACAGGACTGAGCCTGAATATGTGATAGATTTGGTGCTGGGCGTCACAGGCAGAGCCAGAAAAGGCCTGCTCCAGAGTCGCAGAGGCTGTTTATAGACGGACTCCGATGTTAAGGGAGGTTAGGAAAACTTGTGCACAGCTTCTCTCGTTCAATCGCAAACGAGCTGGGACGGCGGCAGTCTCTCAACATTCACCAAATGACAAATTACCTGCCTCTCTGAATGCCTTGCGCTCGCCTAATGCCTCTAAGTCCCCTCTGAGTAACACTCTCTGAGCTATACATCATGCCTACTCCAGAAGACCTCATAATGCCATGGACACATTAAGCTTAAAAAGAGACACATCTAGTTGTACCAAAGGTTCTGTCCTCCAGCAGGTCCACACAACTCCAAAATGTGCACGAACCAAGCCCGTTTAAAACATGACGTCTAAAGTGCAATGCTAGAATATTTGTTCATTTCAAGGATGGGTCTCAAGGCTGTGACTTGAGTTGCATATTGACTAACTTCAGCAGGTTAGCTAGTATTGCTAGCTTATTTGTTGTCCAAATTACACCTAAACACTTAACCCAATAATAAAGAATTAGCGTCCAATGTTTAGCACAGAAGCCATGAGGTAATAGGACCAATAGTGCTAACAAACACTAAGCCAAAGTCACCTAAACTGTTCCTATAAAATACATTAAAGTGTCCTACTTGCTCGAACTGCATCCTTCTCTTCATTAAGGTGGAGCAGACTTGTGGTATCGACAGGGTACTCAGGATCTTCTGATGGCAAGTGCTTAGATGGTTGTGCCCCCAAAATTGGGTTTTACCTTCGAATTTTAAGTTCTTTGAGCATCACATTATTGTTTTACAATAATTTTTATAGTTTTACTATAACAGAATGTAAGACAAAGATTATGTTCATTTAACTCAATTTTAGATTTTAAATTAAACTTTAGTGTTCCTGGTACAGAGGCAGATTGTGTTGGACTAACTAAAATGAACTTTTTTACCCAACATTTGTAACCTTTTCATTTATTTAACTATACAGTCTATGGGCGGACAACATTTTTCATTTAGAAAATATTATAAGTTATAAAATTGTGCAAAAGTGGAAAAACAAATAAATGCGTTGTAAATGTTTCTTTCAGTGATGCCACAGTAGAAATATTTTTGGGCCCTAAAGAAAATTATGAATGTAGAGAATTTTTCTAATTTAAAAGTTAATTGAATATATAATAACAATAACAATAATAATGATGAATAGCTGATTATTTGTTGACAAGTTGAGAGCTATAAGAAGGGGTAGCCAGATAGCACTGAATTCCTTGATCTGGTGAATGTTTTTAGCTGTGATTCATTTTTGAGAGAGATTTTATTAACAGATTAAGCCATCATATTGAGAGTTTATTCCTGTATTTATAGTTAGTGTTGTTTTTGGCCACTGGGTTTGACTGAGAGGTGCAAGCTTGTTTATATGTATTTTTACATTAAAACAGCCTAAGACATTTACATTATTGAATACTATTATAATCAGTGCAAATCAATCTAGACCCAACAAATCACCACCTTGATGCACCTTGATGCATTTTCTCATCCCTATTTGCTACAGCTCTAAGAGAGCCCACTTCAAGAATTCAGCATAATTCACTTTCTCATGCTATTTCTGTAACGGAAGACATGGTTAATTCACTCGAATGATTCACAGGATCATGTTTCAAGATGGAATGTGTATTACATTTTCCTCCATTCAGGCTCTTTCAGAAGACATGCTTTCCTTTGAGAAATGAGACCACTTACTCCGCTCTGCCTTCCACCGCAGAGCATTTCATCCAGGCACAGCAAGAGAAAGACTATTCTGTCAGAGATATTACATCTGATCCGTATGGTAATTTCTGGAAGACGGAGATGTTTGAAAGTAATTTTATGTAGTCTAAATTGCCGACTGATATCATTACCCCTTTTTTTCAGACAGACCTCTTGAGAGACTCGGATGAGTCTGACCTACAGTGCCCCGAAAGCTCTGGGAGAACTTTGGAAAAGTTTTGATTCTATCCATTTAGACAAAAAAAAGATATAAATCACAAGAGCATTTCTTGCTTAATGAGGAATTTCACCACCAAAGTCTTCAAAGTGTCAATGATTAGAAGGAAACAAAATCAGTGGTTTGGAATGATTCATTGTTAAGGAACCATTACCAGAACTCTGGTAAACAATGTCTTAAGGATCAATCTGTGCATTCATAGTAACTTTCTGTGAGGGAGCTTTCAGAGCTTTTCAGACATCTGGTTCCATTCACCACCACTGTGAATGGACTTGGTTAGTTCTCTAGAATGGAGAATTTCACATCAAATCCATTACACATTTCGTATTTTATAAAAAGGTTTGAGTGTTACATATCCACCATTTTTTGCCAAGTTTCTCAGTCCAACATGTATCCATTCAGTTCATTGGACTAACTGTTTTAGCAATGTTTTTCCAGTTAAGGGACATTACTTTTACACCTGAATTGCAAGGCCCATGCAACCACAGGCATTGAAATTCCCCACCTGAGATTTAAATTCATTTATGCAGCACAGCATGCAGGATGGACAATTGACCCCAGGAGAAACACCTCCACTGTCAGCTTGGAATGGCAGGTGCATCTGCAGCTGGTCTTTATTTGTGCTGAAGTGTGTCACTGTCATTTAGTGAACTTAAGGACAAGGAGCAGCCTGCTAGGTAGAAAACACCCACCTTAGGCTTTCTTTCACTTTCTACTTTATTAGAAACTCCAACCACTATATACACCACGAAACACAATGTATTTAAAATGTGTTTCACCCCACCTTAATTTAACCCTGAAAATTCACTGAACCCCTTAATTTGAGTTGAGTGGCCGTAAATTTGTGAAAACGACCCCTTAATTTTCCCTTAAAATTAGATTTAAGGCATGGGTGTGAAACCCCTTAATCTTAAATTTAAGGTGTTAATTCAATGGGTTCTATTATTTAAGGGGCAAAATTCAGTAGTTTTACCCCATAATCAGCCTAAATCTGTGCACTTCGTCCCCTAATTTTCCTTCATTTCCCGTACAAAATTAAGTTCATTTTAAGGGGTAAATTTACGGCCTTTGGTTTCGTAGTAATAGGTGCAGTGCCTCAAAGAAATGAGAATAAAACCACATTAATAAAACACACCAAACATGCTGTGCTTTTGTAAAAAACAAAAAAAACATAAGATTTAAGTAAAATCTCCATGGATCACACTGGTTTGTCCAGCACGTCCCACAGATGCTTGGACTGAGATCTGGGCAATTTGAGGTCAAGACAACACCTTTAACTCTTTGTTAATGAGTAAACACTGGTATTATTGAACATTGTCTTCATGAAAGGTTGTGATTGGTCTGCAATAATGTTTAGGTAGGACGTACATGTCAAAGTATCATCCACATGAGTGCAGGATCCAAGTTTTCCCAGCAGAACATTGCCTTGAGTATGATGCGGTCTCCGCTACCTCGTCTTCTTCTTCTGCCATCACTTCCCCAGGTAAATCATACAAAATGTGATTCATCATTCATTGCTCCATGGACCAGTTCTAATTCTTCAATGCAGAATCTTCACTCATGTCCAGCCTTTTTGGTGTGGAGATGTGTTGTTTTAGGATATTAAGACTTTCAATATGTTTGCAAGCAATTCTATTTAGCAAACACCCCCATATGTGACCTTTTTCGCATCCTTCTGTGGTACGGGGTAAGACCATATGCTCTCGCTTTGGAGTGTGTTTAGAACTAGATGGTGGTAACTAAGGAAAGCATCCTTCTATTTCCCAGAGTGAAATTGGAATTGCTAAGCTAATTGCTTTAGGTATGGACTTTTGCGATCATGTTTTGAGCTTTTCCTGTTCCTCTGTGCACTTATCATTATAACCACAGAGTATAGGTCCATGTCTGAGCAAACAGCTTGCTAATTTGTTTGTATGAGTGCTAATCTCAGGTCTATTTTTATCTTTTTCCAGTGGATTGTTGAGGAGAGTCTAGGTAGAAGTCTTACTCTAAGACAAGTTCGGGTCTAGTCCAAACTGAAAGTGAAGTAAAAGCAACCAGTCTGTCATACGTGAACACACCACAGCACACAGTGTGAAGGACGAAATTCTTCCTCTGCATTTAACCCATTCACCAAGTGAAGCAGCGGGCAGCCAGGAACACAGCGTCCGTGGAGCAGTGTGTGGGGACGGTACCTTGCTCAAGAATACCTCTGAGGTACTTCCTGAACCCACGACTTCCTGATCGTGGGGGCAGCTCCTTAACCACCAGCTGCCCCATGATGTATAAAAATCACCATCAGAACAAAACTTTATTGATTATTTTGTGTTTTTCACTTTTTTTGAACACCACATGGAAATCCCAGCTGCTCTTTACATCGGGTGAAAATTTCATGGCCAATCAAACAGTAGAACTGGTCCAAAATCGAAACCAAATTCCTTTACCTTACATTGAAAGGGACGAACGTTTTCTCTTCTTCTGCAGAACATTTAGAGACATTAGGTTTTGGTCTGACGATGACAAAACGGCAATATTGAGACGCTAGAAAAGTGCATGATATTGACAAGCAGAGTGTTCAGCCCTTTTAAATTCTATTTTGTGTTTTTATTCTCACAATGCCTTCAGAATGTAGATATGAATCACTTTAGTATTGTTGTCCTGAAAGCAAGGAGTTCTCTGTTACATAATTAATAGCTGCATTAATATGTTATGTGCAACCCAAATTGTCTGCCTCAAATTAATGACTGGCTGGACAAGGCGTCTGTTGGTCAGCCCTCAAAAACTGACTGAACAAATGTAGATGCATGAATAAGATGTTCCAAATGATAAGAGACATTGATGTTCTACCCTTCTTTATAATTGGCTGATCAGCCAATACATTGCTTCTTCTGCTTTACACTGGAGCTTCAGTGCTGGCACAGCTAAACCCACCTATTCTATATTCTATTAAATTCTATTCTATTCTACTTTCAAGATTCAAGATTCTTTATTTGTCAACACGCAGTGAAATGTATCCCGAACCGCTCCCGTTCACAGTGTAAAGATTATAAAAATGAGTACAATTTAAAATTTTGAAATGTAAAAACACAGATCTAAAATAAAAAGTAAAACAACTTAAACAAGGAACACAAGTTAAAGGTAAAATATGTAAGCTAAATTACAGGGGTTTTTTGGGGTTTTTTAAGTTTTAAGCTATAAGTGTAGCAGCAGTTCTGGCGGAGCATATGTACTAAGTGCAAAGTGTGATGTTAAAGTACATTGTGCTGTGTTAGTGCCGCTATGTAAGCAGAGTAATGTAAACAGTGATGTAAACAAAGTAATGTGAACAGAGTAATGCATTATCATGTTGTAACGATAAATAATGGAGCAGAAGTGTGACCAGAACATCATGTGTGGGTGGGCATTTGGCTTATCTGGGGGGCAAAAAATCTATCCTTCCATCCGTCCATTTTATGGGGGGGCTCAGGGGGGGCAAGGCATTGTAGACATTGTAGACCCCTATAAAGGAGACACATATGAAAATATGACAACGAATATGATATGACATGTGACAGTGAATATGACAGTGAATATGGTGAGGTGCTCTATCAGGCCCTTAATGTAATGCTATGAGGGGAGGGGGGCATGTTCTCGAATGGCCTGAGGATAGAAGCTCCTCTTGGGTCTCTCTGTTTTGGCCAAGCTGGTATGGAACCTTTAGCTGTGTGTATATTGTCACATTGTTTGGCCAAGTTGTAGGTCCATCTTTATGGTCAACAGGTTCAGAAATTAGGCAAGCAATTAGAGATTACTGAGCTACCCAGTGCAGTTCCAGATGACTAGTCACTTAGCCATGTCCCTTGCTAATTAACGGGCTATAAATGTAAATTATTTGATACATTTGACTCATAGCTTCAAATTTCGGACCCCAAACATGTCTCGCGTGGGGTTACCCAACACCCTTAGATGTCGAAGGGGTCACGTCAGTTACTGGGCACTGAAAATGGCTACACCATTTGAGTCCAATAAATGAGTCCAATAAGCTCTGAAACCTCATGGAAGCATAAAATAAAATAAAACAAACAGAGCAGGGTGCCTTACTTATTATTATTATTTTTTTAATGTGCAGTAATTATGCCTTGACAAAAATACAGACATTCTTCTTCTTCTTTTCTCAATATTATTATTACTATCCTCCCTCTCTACCTGTCCATCACTGTTCGTCACCATCCCCAACATAACCGGGATACAAAATCGTGCTGTGCTCACATCATAATACCTTGTCCTGGGGGCTCTGGGAATATAAAAGCATATTTCACTAAAAATGTAATCACACTGTGGGTGTCGCGCAAGTCACTGAGGGCGAATCATAGAACAAATAATTATTCTACATTTCCCAAATGTGCCGCGGAGGTTTCATGATGCAAAATTGATCTCGCCCACAGATAAGTGTATGGCAGTCACAATGGGATAATTGCCTTCAACAGCAAGCAGACGCGAACGTGCAGATATCTTGATGATTCTCCTCCTTCCTGCCCTGGTGGGCCTTTAGCAAATCACTTGTCTTTTCCACTCTGGGACAGAATGCTTTTAGAATGAGAGAGAGAGAGAGAGAGAGAGAGAGAGAGAGAGAGAGAGAAAGAGAGAAAGAGAGAGGGAGAGAGAGAGAGAGAAGAGAACGTACATATCCCAGACTGAAGTCTGGAATCGTACTTTAAATGATATTAAACACATTTTGTTGCAGATGCATACCTAACATAATTCTAAAATGACAAAGAAATACATATCCAATGTGAAGATCTAATAAACTTTATAATCTGAATGAAATCCTAATCAATTAATATCCAGAATGCAATTCTCATAAATTAACACCCAGAATAAAGTTCTAATATCACTCAACATCACAATTAATTAGAAATAAAACTGAATGTTTGTTTTTTTCTTGAATAAGATGAATCTCCAGAATAAAGTTTTAATAAAATGATATGTACAGCATTTAGCTGACAATTTATCCAAAGCAACTTCCATTCCCTAACTACAGGGCACAGTCTTTGCTGGAGCAACTTGGGTTTAAGGATCTTATTCAGGAACCCATTGGTGGTATGCCGAAGGTATTATTTGAACCCATGAGCTCTTAGTTCAGAGGCAAGTATCCTACCCACTAGGCCACCACCATGCACCACCCACATTAATATCCACAATGATACATTTTATCGGTTCCAAAAAATAAAGATTTTCAGCAGGAGATACGGCAAAATGCATGGCTAGTTACATACTAAGTACGCTACTATGATAGTAATTGTTATAAAATATCAACCTACTGTGGTACCGCCTCAGTTGCTCCTCGGGGACACAATATGACAAATTAATTATGTGATCTAGTCGACCTCTAAGGTTTTGGAAGCTAATGCTAGCTAACTTATCTGGGACCTGGGAATGTGGGAATCTGGGAATTAAGGTTAACATCCAGACCCACCTTTTGGACACATTGGTGGTTTCAAATGTATATTCAGTATAGTGACTCTACACTGCATTAGTTGTTGAATAAAACTGCAGTAACTTAGGACCGGTAGACTACAGGCAACAGCAAGTCTCTCCCATACTGTATGTCGATGGAGCGGATTTTCCTTCTGGCGCCACTCTCCTCCGACCACACAGTGGTGTGATAAACACTTTTACGAGTGTCAATAATTAAAGAGGCGTCCCCCAACTGTTCTCAAAGACAGACATGCCAGAACAAAACTATAAATATTTGTCTGTATGGGCAATGATGTAGATGCCCTTGTGGGCGTGCTTGGGGCCTTGAATTATTCATGGCATGTCGCCACATGGGCTTTTAAAAAGCCATCACTTCTCTACTGTCTTCCAAAGCCCAAAGCAGAGCCCCGGGGAGAAGTATGTTCGTCAGCCGAGATCTCTGCCATTCCCTCTGTGACTGGCAAGATTCAATATCTAGCATGTTCCCAGGCATTCTACCTTCATGAATGCCAGTGCTGGTTGCATACCAGGGTTGGCAAGTGTCAGTGCATCAGGTCAGAAGTTTTGGTGTGCTCAGCACTGATGTTATTAAAGAAAAGTTCACTTGATCATTTGACCTCATTGTTACGTCCCTCTGTGGTGTTTCTTGTCTGTGTGTTGGTTTTTCGTGTGCTGTGTGTTTTGTCTCTTTTTAGA